>JAJQKJ010001581.1:0-191104 GCA_029574335.1 Rana kukunoris
AATTTTTAACAGCACTGTTCGCAGTATAAAAGTGAATGGCGCCAAAAATGTTTTAAAAGTGTCCGATGTGTCCGCCATAACGTCGCAGTCCCAATACTAGTAATACTAGTAGAAAAAAATAATTATAAAAATTAATAATAATTCTGTCCCCTATTTTGTATGCGCTATAACTTTTGCGCAAACCAGTCGCTTATTGCGATTTTTTTTTTTTTTACCAAAAATATGTAGAAAAATACTTATCGGCCTAAACTGAAAAAAAAATATATATATTTTTTTTTTTTAAATGGGCTATTTATTATAGTAACAAGTAAAAAATATTGACTTTTTTTCAAAATTGTCGCTCTTTTTTTGTTTATAGCGCAAAAGATAAAAAACCGCAGAGATGATCAAATACCACCAAAAGAAAGCTCTATTTGTGGGGAAAAAAGGACGCCAATTTTGTTTGGGAGCCACTTTGCACGACCGCGCAATTGTCATTTAAAACGACGCAGTGCCAGAAGCTGAAATTTCACCTGGTCAGGAAGGGGTATAAGTGCCCAGTAAGGAAGTGGTTAAGGACCGCCTCCTGCACATATACGTCAGCAGAATGGCACGGCTGGGTACATGCACATAAAGGTACGTCCTGTACTACTACCCAGCCGTGGGTCACGGGCGCACGCCCGTGACCCGGTCCGAAGCTCCAGGAACGCAGGACTCGCAGACCCGATCGCCGCTGGAGTGCGGCGATCGGTCCCCGGAGCTGAAGAACGGGGAGAGCCGTGTGTAAACACACCTTCCCTGTCCTTCATTGTGGCCGCGTCATCGATCGCGTGATCCCTTTTAAAGGGATACACAATGGATGACGTCACACCTACAGCCACACCCCCCTACAGTTGTAAACACACTTCAGGTCCCACATAACCCCTACAGTGCCCCCTTGTGGTTAACTCCCAAACTGCAATTGTCATTTCCACAATAAACAATGCAATTTAAATGCATTTTTTGCTGTGAAAATGACAATTGTCCCAAAAATGTGTCAAAATTTGTCCGATGTGTCCGCCATAATGTCGCAGTCACGAAAAAAAAAACGCTGATCGCTGCCATTAGTATTAAAAAAATAATAATAATAAAAATGCAATAAAACTATCCCCTATTTTGTAAACGTTATACATTTTGCACAAACCAACGATAAACGCTTATTGCGATTTTTTTAAGTCAAAAATATGTAGAAGAATACGTATCGGCCTAAACTGAGGAAAAAAATATTTTTTATATATATTTGGGGGTATTTATTATAGCAAAAAGTAAAAAATATTGCATTTTTTTCAAAATTGACGCTTTATTTTTGTTTATAGCGCAAAAAATTAAAAACCACAGAGGTGATCAAATACCTCCAAAACAAAGTGTAAGTAACTTACACCGTCGGATCTTAGGCTGCAATCTCCCGCCGGCCGCTAGGTGGCGCTTCCGTTTTTATACGCGACGAATATGCAAACGAGGAGAACCGCCGACTCAGAAACGAACGCCCGGCCGTCGCTTTTTTTTTACGCCATTTGCGTTCGGCTTTTTCCGGCGGATAGTTACCCCTGCTATATGAGGGGTAAGTGCGGCGTATCCTATGTTAAGTATGGGCTGCGTTCCCGCGTCGAGTTTTGAATTTTTTTACGTCGTTTACGTAAGTCGTTCGTGAATACGGCCATACGTAATTTGCGTTAACTTGCAATGTCATTTGGAGCAATGACGCAGAATTTGAATTCCGCCGGGGGATTTACGATCCGCCGGCGCAACTTTAGAGGCAAGTGCTTTCTGAATACAGCACTTGCCTCAAAAACTGGCGCTGGCTATGTGAATCTACCCCACTGTGTTCACTGTGTCCGAGACCAAGGACGAGAGGGTATCTGTGATAGGCGGAACACTGAACACAGTGTCTCCTGGGAAGCTGAGTGTTCCGCCTATCACGGAACAGCAGTAAGAGGAGGCGTGGCTTTTAAATAAATGGACAGCCGCGGTCTGCATGTCAGGGATAAGGTAAGCAGTGCCACACTGAGGCATGTAATTGGCCACAGTGAGGCATGAAGTGGTGCACAGTGAGGCATGTAATTGGGCACAGTGATCCATGTAATTGGGCACAGTGAGGCATTAAGTAGCGCACAGTGAGGCATGTAATTGGGCACAGTGGGGCATGTAATTGGGCACAATGATCCATGTAATTGGGCACAGTGAGGCATTAAGTGGCGCACAGTGAGGCATGTAATTGGGCACAGTAAGGCATGTAATTGGGCACAGTGAGGCATCTAATTTGGCACAGTGAGGCATGTAGTGGCGCACAGTGAGGCATGTAATGGCACAGTGAGGCATGCAATGGTGGCACAGTGAGGCATGCAATGGTGGCACAGTGAGGCATGTAATGGTGGCACAGTCTGGCATGTAATGGTGGCACAGTCTGGCATGTAATGGTGGCACAGTCTGGCATGTAATGGTGGCACAGTGAGGCATGTAATTGGGGAAAGTAAGGCATGTATTGGTGCACAGTGAGGCATGTAATGGTGGCACAGTGAGGCATGTAATGGTGGCACAGTGAGGCATGTAATGGTGCACAGTAAGGCATGTAATGGTGCACAGTGAGGCATGTAATTGGGCACAGTAAGGCATGTAATGTGGCACAGTGAGGCATGCAATAGTGGCACAGTGAGGCATGTAATGGTGGCACAGTGAGGCATGTAATGGTGGCACAGTGAGGCATGTAATGGTGGCACAGTGAGGCATGTAATGGTGCACAGTGAGGCATGTAATTGGGCACAGTAAGGCATGTAATGTGGCACAGTGAGGCATGCAATAGTGGCACAGTGAGGCATGTAATGGTGGCACAGTGAGGCATGCAATAGTGGCACAGTGAGGCATGTAATGGTGGCACAGTAAGGCATGTAATGGTGGCACAGTGAGGTGAGGCGAGGCATGACTAGTAGCAAGGGGGTTGTCTTATACGGTGAGTATATCCCAAAACCAACATTTTAGCTGGAAAATTAGGAGGTCGTCTTATACGCGGGCAAATACGGTAATGAGAAATTCGTTTTTTTTCCCGACGGAATTTGTCTCAAGCCTGCGTACTCACGGTCACACAAAAATTTGGTGAACTTTTGACTGCGAAAAACACGGTGACGTAAAAGACTATGACGAGCCAAGAAAATAAAGTTCTATGCTTCTGAGAATGCGTCAAATTGTTTCCGAGCATGCAAAGGAATTTTGCGCGTTGGGATTTGTACACGCGATTGGAAATTCCGATCCGTTTTTTTCCTGCCGGGGGAAAAAAGAGATCCGCTCTCTATCTTTTTCCAGCAGTTTTTCCGTTGGAAAAAGTCCCCACACGCTCAGTCCCAACCAAAAGCTCTCATCAGACTTTTTCCAACAGGAAAACTGATCGTGTGTACGGGGCATTGGCTTCATTCCTTTGGCGCTCTGCCCATAAGGATTCCACCTCCTCTCTAGCTCCCTTAGGGATGTCATCTCTCACATTCACAAGTACATTATTCTGGATATACATTGGAACCTCAGATTACGAGTATAATCCCTTCCAGGAGAATGCTCGTAATCCAAAGCACTCGCATATCAAAGCGAGTTTCCCCATAGAAGTCAATGGAAACAAAAATAATCAGTTCCGCATTGACTTCAATGGCATGCATTACCGCATGTGGCCAGAGGTGGGGGGGCGGAGAGCCTCGGAAACAGCCGGAAAGGCCAGAGGACAGCCAATCATGAGATCTGTTGAACCAGGTCTCTAAAATTCCCGCAAAATCAAAATCCTCTTTGTACAACAGTATCTCTAGTTCACCCATCTTGTCCGCCAGCGCCTGGCATTGGTGAACATGCCAAGCAGTTTAGACCGGTCGCATGCGATCTTCTTATTTGGGTTTTCTGAGATTGCAAGGAGGACTTGCTACCTTGGGTTTACAGTATGTGCTTTGCTTACCCTACCACTAATGCCCCCAATACTACCCTTTGGGATATGTTATATCAGGGTTTGCCAAATTTTCTTGGAATCTAGGAGCCAGCTAAAAAAGTTAGGAGACAGAAAACGCACCCCGTCCCGCCGAGCTCGTGCGCAGAAGCCAACACATACGTGAGTAGCGCCCGCATATGTAAAAGGTATTCAAACCACAAATGTGAGGTATCGCCACGATTGGTAGAGCGAGAGCAATAATTCTAGCCCTAGACCTCTTCTGTTACTCAAAACATGTAACCTGTAGAATTTTTATAAATGTATCTCTATGGAGATTTCAAAGGGTAAAAGTTTATACAGAAAAAGGTTAAAAATAATAATAAAACGCCTCCAAACTCGGCAGTGTGAATATATTTGGCCTCCCGTTCTGCAGGCAGGACAATGCGGATCCCATGGAGGAAGGAGTGGGTGATGCAAACAATGCGACTTGTTCCTTAGCGGATAAATATAGAATTAATAACAGCTGTGGCGGGAATGTAATAGAGGGAATGGAGGGGCTTCGAACTTCTTCATGTGCCATGAATAGATTTTAAGCAGAGAGAGAACTCCGAGTTCAGAGGAGACCAATCCAGGGCTCTTCTAATAGAGGGACCCGACCTCTCTTCTAATAGAGGGACCCAACCTCTCTTCTAATAGAGGGACCCGACCTCTCTTCTAATAGAGGGACCCGACCTCTCTTCTAATAGAGGGACCCGACCTCTCTTCTAATAGAGGGACCCGACCTCTCTTCTAATAGAGGGACCCGATCTCTCTTCTAATAGAGGGACCCGATCTCTCTTCTAATAGAGGGACCCGATCTCTCTTCTAATAGAGGGACCCCATCTCTCTTCTAATAGAGGGACCCGACCTCTCTTCTAATAGAGGGACCCGACCTCTCTTCTAATAGAGGGACACAATCTCTCTTCTAATAGAGGGACCCGACCTCTCTTCTAATAGAGGGACCCGACCTCTCTTCTAATAGAGGGACCCGACCTCTCTTCTAATAGAGGGACCCGACCTCTCTTCTAATAGAGGGACCCGACCTCTCTTCTAATAGAGGGACCCGACCTCTCTTCTAATAGAGGGACCCAATCTCTCTTCTAATAGAGGGACCCCATCTCTCTTCTAATAGAGGGACCCCATCTCTCTTCTAATAGAGGGACCCCATCTCTCTTCTAATAGAGGGACCCCATCTCTCTTCTAATAGAGGGACCCGACCTCTCTTCTAATAGAGGGACCCCATCTCTCTTCTAATAGAGGGACCCCATCTCGCTTCTAATAGAGGGACCCGACCTCTCTTCTAATAGAGGGACCCCATCTCTCTTCTAATAGAGGGACCCGACCTCTCTTCTAATAGAGGGACCCGATCTCTCTTCTAATAGAGGGACCCCATCTCTCTTCTAATAGAGGGACCCGACCTCTCTTCTAATATAGGGACCCCATCTCTCTTCTAATAGAGGGACCCCATCTCTCTTCTAATAGAGGGACCCGACCTCTCTTCTAATAGAGGGACCCGATCTCTCTTCTAATAGAGGGACCCCATCTCTCTTCTAATAGAGGGACCCGACCTCTCTTCTAATAGAGGGACACAATCTCTCTTCTAATAGAGGGACCCCATCTCTCTTCTAATAGAGGGACCCCATCTCTCTTCTAATAGAGGGACCCCATCTCTCTTCTAATAGAGGGACCCCATCTCTCTTCTAATAGAGGGACCCGACCTCTCTTCTAATAGAGGGACCCCATCTCTCTTCTAATAGAGGGACCCGACCTCTCTTCTAATAGAGGGACCCCATCTCTCTTCTAATAGAGGGACCCCATCTCTCTTCTAATAGAGGGACCCGACCTCTCTTCTAATAGAGGGACCCCATCTCTCTTCTAATAGAGGGACCCCATCTCTCTTCTAATAGAGGGACCGACCTCTCTTCTAATAGAGGGACCCGATCTCTCTTCTAATAGAGGGACCCCATCTCTCTTCTAATAGAGGGACCCGACCTCTCTTCTAATAGAGGGACCCGACCTCTCTTCTAATAGAGGGACCCCATCTCTCTTCTAATAGAGGGACACGATCTCTCTTCTAATAGAGGGACCCGATCTTCTTCTAATAGAGGGACCCGATCTCTCTTCTAATAGAGGAACCCCATCTCTCTTCTAATAGAGGGACCCCATCTCTCTTTTAACAGAGGGACACAATCTCTCTTCTCACATTTCGCCTTTGCAGAAGGAGCAGAGGATGAAACATCTTCAGGATGCCTTGCAGAAAGGTTTGTAATGCGTTTCCAGACCCTGGGAGGTTACAATTGCTGGTGTTCTGGTGCTGGACAACGTGTTGTTGAGGCTTCATTCAGTCACAGAAAGAGCGGTGGAGAAGGTGGCCAGCTGACCGATGCCTTCAGACAATTCTTCAGTCCTCAGCGGGTCTGATGATCTACCAAGTGCCCACCACCTCTCTCTGCCAATCCCTCCACTAGCCTCTACCAAGTGTCCACCACCCCTCTCTGCGAATCCTACACTGGCCTCTACCAAGAGCCCACCACTCCCCTCTGCTAGTCCCTCTACTGGCCTCTACAAAGTGTTCACCACCCCTCTCTGCCAGTCCCTAAACTGGCCTCTATTAAGTGCCCACCCCTCTCTACCAATCCCTCCACTGGCCTCTACCAAGTGCCCACCAACCTCCTCTGCCAATCCCTCCACTGGCCTCTATTAAGTGCCCACCCCTCTCTGCCAATTCCTCCACTGGCCTCTACAAAGTGTCCACCACCCTCCTCTGCCAATCCCTCCCACTGGCCTCTACCAATTGCTCACCAGCCCCTCTGCCAATCCCTCCACTGGCCTCTGCCAATTGCTCACCACCCCACTCTGCCAGTCCCTCCACTGGCCTATCCATCAATGGGCCTCTACCAATTGCTCACCACCCCTCTCTGCCAATCCCTCTACTGGCCTTTACCAAGTGCCCACCACCCCTCTCTGCCAATCCCTCCACTGGCCTCTGCCAATTGCTCACCACCCTGCTCTGCCAGTCCCTCCACTGGCCTCTACCAATTGCTTACCACCCCCTTCTACAAATCCCACAATGGGCCTCTACCAATTGCTCACCACCCCTCTCCGCCAATCCCTCCACTGGCCTCTACCAATTGCTCACCACCCCTCTCTGCTAATCCCTCCACTGGCTTCACATTACTCAACAAATAAAACAACATACAAAGGGGGGGCGTGGCCTGGACGGCATGGTGTGAGGAGTGTGGAACGGGAGCTCCGCTTGCCTAAGATCCTTACTTTACTATCCTGGGGCTGTAATTGACTTTCAACCTACCACTGCTCGTGCGAGTGTACACCCCACTGAGCAGACCTCCAGTGCGGCAGCAAAACTTGCTAAATACCGGCTCACGGAGAAGGAGGCTGGGGAGAAGATGGCGCCGGCTCCTCGACTCCTGCAGACTCGGCAGCTGAGAACACGGCACGTGTGCTGGAGGCAATCTCAGACTGCAAAAGCTCTCTGACGGGCAAAATTGAGGAGGTAAAGGTGGATGTCTCACTTATTCGCCAGGACTTGCAGAAGCTCAGAGACCGCGTGACCGAGACAGAGACCAGGATTAGCCACGTGGAGGATGATATGCCACCGCTTCAGGTCGTGGTAGAACGTATGCAACACCAACTCACTATGGTCCTGGCGAAGCAGGACGACATGGAGAACCGCTTGAGGAGGTGTAATTTGCGGTTCGTGGGTCTGCCAGAAGGAGCGGAGGGTCAGGACCCCCCCTCATTCCTAGAAAACCTGCTGATTACCACCTTTGGACGCGCTGAATTCTCAGATTCATTTGTGGTGGAGAGGGCCCACAGGTTGGCTGCCAAGCCTCCCCCTCAGGGCGCCCCGCCGCGGACATTTATCGCTAAGCTGCTCAACTTCCGGGACCGGGATGCCGTGCTACGCCTGGCCAGGTTGAAGGGTAACATCCCTTTCCACAATACTGAGGTCAGAGTTTTCCCTGATTTTTCGGCGGATGTCCAAAAGAAGAGAGCCCAGTTCTCAGAAGCTAAACGCCAGCTACGGATTCGCCACTACTCTTACGCCATGCTATTCCCGGCCCGGCTCCGGGTAGCTGGTGAAGGCAGAGCATACTTCTTTGATACGCCAGAGGCGGTCCTCTCCTGGCTCGACAGAGAGGCGCCACCAGACCGGCGACCCGACTGACACCCTGGAATGCGCCGCTGACCGTGTTATGTTTTCTATTGGCTCCTGCTCGCTTGTGGAACTGTGACTTGCTATGACCAGGTACTGTCCTATCTGAGCTGTGGCCCATGTCATCCGTCTTCTTGATTGTCCCACTGCTGAAATCCCCCTTGTTATACCTGAGCCGTGGCTTGGTCCTTCCCCCCCCCCCCACCACTACCCCTTACTCCATGTACATCTATCCATGCCCTCCGCGGTGCTCGGTATGCACTCCTTCGTTTGCTTCCCCCCACCCCTGCACTCCCTGCTCTATGTGATGTACCACGGCCCCATACGATCGTTCACGATGGCGAGTGGCTACCCGTCATGGCACCTGTGACTTGGCCTCATGTTTCCATATCCTGGAACTCCCCCCCTGCATCCCATCCTGGGAACTCTAGCTCGGGTGCCTCACTCCTTGTACTGTTGCTAGCTTTGCAGCAGATAATCGTCCCACTAGCTGCGGGTGTCCCCTTGGACCCTGCTGTATTTTTCAATACCTGCAACGTTGTGTGCTATTATGTCTATGCCTGGTTTCCCTGGCCTGGTCGGGCCTGTGGGGGTGTCTTGGCCGTTTGCCTGGCGTCCTACTGGCCCGGACATTCCGGAGTGTTTGTTCATTATTTCTGTTCGTTTTGTTCTTTTCTGTTGTATGTGGTTAATTGTTGGATTTTTGCTATGATTCAATGTGCTGTGCGGGAGGGACTGTGGTTTTGCTTTATGGGGGATACTGTATGGAGTGGTGATGTAGATGCTAAATTACTATATAATGATATGGGTGTTGGGATCCTGTCCCTGGCGCTCTGCGGTTCGCGGGCGGCGGCTGCGCCCCTCCCTTGTTTGGGGGGTGGTCTGGCTGCTTGCGCGCGGAGCCGGGGCTCCCGGGCCAGTCACTGTCAATACAATTTATCATGCCTAACATAAAGTTGTTGACCTGGAATGTGCGGGGGATAAGAGCTCGCCCGAAACGCAATGCAGTACTGTCCTTTTTAAAAATGCAAAGGGCCGACATCATGGTATTAGTGGAGACTCACTTAACTGGTCAGCTCATGATGACACTAAAGAAACCGTGGGTGGGGTGGGTCTATCAGGCCCCGTATACTGTGAACTCTAGGGGGGTGGCTGTATTGGTAGCCAAAACTGTACAGTTTGTGCTGCTCCTGCTCCAGTCTGATCCCCAGGGCAGGTTCCTATTTTTGCACGCTAGAATTAATGGACTGGAGGTACTGCTCCTGGCCATCTACATACCTCCCCCCTTTCAGTTTGCGGTGATGACGGAGGGCCTGGCATTTATGTCACGGTTTCCCAGTGTGCCTGCGATCTGGTTGGGGGACTTTAATAATATTACACATAGATATCTGGATAGGACGTCCACGACACCCCACCGGACGCTGCACACGCACAGACCCGTTTTGGCAAACTCCTACTCGACCTTGACCTGGTAGATACGTGGCGCCACCGCCACCCGACTGATAGGACGTTTTCGTGTTTCTCAACGTCACACAACTCTATGTCACGTATCGACCTGATACTGACATCCCGGACCATTCTACCCTATTTGGACAATGTGGGATTCAATCCCCGCGTCTTATCAGATCATGCCTCTTATTGGATCGAACTCCGCATCGCCTCCCCACCCCCGACTTACCAGTGGAGACTTAACCCCTTCTGGCTCTCGGTTGTGCCTGATCTGGCGGAGGCCGAGACCGAATGGGATCACTTCTTCCAGACTAATAGGGGCTCTGCGTCGTTCGGGGCGGTGTGGGACTCCTTTAAAGCACATGCTCGGTTGTACCTGTCCCAAACTATCGCCAGGTACCGCAAAAACTCGAACGTGGTGGTTGCGCAGGCAGAACGCTCCCTTGTGGAGGTGGAAAGGGCATTTGTCTCGGACCCCTCCTCTGACACGGCCGATGCTCTGAAGCTTCAAACCCGTGTCGTAAATGGCCTTCTCTTTGAAAAGGCTGAAAGGAAAATATTTTACAGCAAACAGAGGGTGTACGAGTGCGGCGAACGAGCAGGTAGGCTCCTGGCCTACTTAGCCCATCTGGACCACAGGCCTCCCACAGTGGTCTCACTTCGGGACTCTGCGGGAGTCTTGATCTCTGGTCCGGACGAGGTAGCTGGAGAATTTCGCTCCTTCTTTGCCTCGCTATATTCCTCTGATGCTAACAACCCTAGGGGGGAGCTGGTGGACCTCCTGGCTGGGATTGACCTACCCACACTGTCGGACTCTCAGGTGGAGACTCTCGAGTCCCCTATCACCATAGATGAAATAACGCTTGCACTCTCCACGCTAAAACCCTCTAAGGCGCCTGGCTCAGATGGTCTCCCCTTGGAGTTCTACACTGCCTATGGTGAGTCCCTGATCCCAAGACTCCAGGAGCTATTTCTGTTCATCTTTGAATCGGGCTCCCTGCCCGCCTCTCTACGAGAGGCGTACATAGTATTGATCCCTAAACCCGACAAAGACTTAGAACTCCCTGAATCCTACCGCCCAATATCCCTGCTACAGCTTGACATTAAGATCCTTGCCAAGGTCCTGGCGCTGCGGCTTAATAGTGTGATCCTTAAGCTAATCCACCCTGATCAGACCGGATTCATGCCCGCTAAAAACACAGCACACAATCTGAGAAGGTTGCATATGAATTTGCAAGCGCGGCATGATCGGGTGGGGTCCCGGGTGGTGGTGTCTCTCGACGCCGCTAAGGCATTCGATTCTGTCGAGTGGGACTACCTCTGGGAATGCCTTGCACGATTTGGCTTTGGGCCCAAATTTATTAAGTGGATCCGTCTTCTGTATCAGGAGCCATGTGCCAGGATCTTGGTGAACGGTCGAGTATCGGCCCCCTTCCCCTTGCAAAGGGGAACCAGACAGGGGTGCCCTTTGTCCCCACTTCTATACGCCCTGGCGGTGGAGCCCTTGGCGTCTCCCTTAGAAGGCATCCGGGCATTAATGGCCTCTGTTGCGGTGGGCTGGAGGAGACGATCAGCCTTTATGCTGATGATATGCTCCTCTACTTGGCAGATGCTGGCCCATCCCTACAGACCGCTCTTGATGTTATCCGGACCTTTGGTCGATATTCCGGGCTTCGTAGCAATTGGGACAAATCCCAGATTCTCCCTATAGATGTCAGCGTCCCCACAGAACTCCAGGCCTCTTTTCCTCTCCATAGGGTTAGTTCATTAAAGTACTTGGGGGTTCGGATCTCTAGATCTCCTGAAGATTACGTTGCTCTCAACCTTGAGCCGCTGGTGCGATTTTTGAAGGCCAGGACGCAGACATGGGCCAAGCTACCACTGGGGGTGATGGGCCGAATAAATCTCATCAAAATGATCCTACTCCCTAAGTTTTTATACGTACTCTGGCATGCCCCTGCCTATCTCCCCTTAGAGTTTTCAAGTCCATTGAAGCAATCCTTAATTCCTTTGTATGGGGCTCGGCTCGCCACAAACTATCCTGGCAGGCGCTGAAAAACCCCGCTGACCTCGGGGGGGGGGGCAGCTCTACCCGACTTTACCTTATACTACCTGGCGGCGCAGTTATCCCATTTCTTCTACATTGACAAGACTGACAGGGACCGTTACCTATCACTTGTGTGCCCCCCCTCTGCTCCTGGGGTCACTCACCCCTTTCAGGTTCTCTTTAGAGACCTGGGGGGTGCTTGGTCCCCGGGGTCTAACAAGGGCCTGCTCTACCATCACTGCAAAATTTGGGAGGTGGTGAGGCGCAGGCTCAAAGTCTTGCCCACCCACTCTCTTACCCCCCTGTGGGACAACCCTGGTCTACGCGAACTGTTGACTGTCCCGGATCAGGTCCTGTGGCTTCGGTGGGGGGTGCGATACCTTTCTGATATTTATCATGGCCCCGTCCTCAAATCATTCCAGCAACTTAAAGATGGGTTCGGCCTCCCCAATTCTATGCATTTTCGCTATCTCCAGCTCCGCCACGCTCTTCGGGCGCAATTTGGCGAAGCATCTCCCAGTGTAGACAGACTAGATATTGTACGCACCAGGGCTTTTTTTCTGGGGGAACTTGGTGGAACTCAGTTCCACCACCTTTGGCTCAGACCCTTTGGTGCCTGCTCACCACAATCACTTGTGAACACAGAAGTCTGGTTTCTGTGTTTACAAGTGACTGCTTTGTAACCCCCTGAACTCTGCACACTGTATGTAATGCAATTCTGGTATTTAATGCCCCTTTAAGACCCTTCTACTGTTTGTGAAATCTGAACGGTTCGTGGTTGAGTTCCTGCACCTATTTTCGGAGAAAAAAAGCTCTGGTACGCACCATACAGGGGATGGACTCCCGGAAACTTATCTCTGAGTTTTATGCAACGCTCCTTCGGCCCACGGCTGTTACTTTGGCCTACAGCCTCAAGGACCGTTGGGAAGTAGATGTGGGGGAGCTGGAGGAGGACGAATGGGAGGACGCTCTGGAGACCAACAAGAAAGTGAAGCCCGGAGTGACAAGGACAGAGAGGAAAATAACGGAGGGCTGGCCATGACTGAGTGGAATCAGGAGCAACAAAGGGTTAAGGTAGGGAGGTGCATTCAGGGGAGTGGCTGTAGGATCATTTCCAGAGGAGGGGAGTGACCATATATATACAGGGGGCGGGGCCTGCCGCGTGCACACGGCAGGAAGTTTTAGACACAGGGAGGCAGGTTTTCTTCTCTGCTCCCTGTTACAAGGCCTAGCAAGCATAGAGGTGGATTTAGTCTTGGCAAGATTGAGGGCTGCGGCAGCCAGCAAGGAGCCAGGATGGCTCGAAGCACAGGTGGGGGATCTTTTAGTGGACGAGGCGGGGGGGTCACAGGACGGATCGCGGGGGTCCCCACGCGCTCGGCGGTCGCGACCACCGGAGCGTTATTCGCCTACCCCCACCAGCAGGCCTAGTAGGAGCCCCAGGGAGGACGCGGGCCCCCCTCCGGCCAAGCGACAGCATGCTGGGGCCGGAGGTAAGGGTAGACATGTGGCGGCGGCGGAGCGGGACGCAGTGGGCGGGGCTTCGGGCCAAAATGGCGCCCGGAGCGCAGACACGCGGCGGAGCAGTGTGGAACGATCGGTCCCCCCATCTACTGGGTCGGCGGCTCGGGGGGGATCGCGGCGAGGCAAGGGCGGAGGAACAGCCGGGGGGTCGTCCAGGATCACGACCACCGGTTCTGGAGCAGGGGGGAGGCCGGAGTCCCCGGATCGTAGGTCCACCGGGGGTAGCAGCAGAGGAGTGACGTCCACGGCCGGGTCCAGTGGGAGAGGACGATCCGCCGTAAGGCTGGGATCTGCGGCCTCCAGGCCTCCTGCGCCTGGGAGGCAGACATCGCCGAGGATGCCGGCCTCGGAAGATCGTTCGGAGGGGGGAGGCGTCTGGATCAGAGGAAGATGTTCTAGTGGAAGGATCGCCTGCGGTGGAGGTGCCGGTGTCGGCTGTGGGGGACATTCCCGGCCAGCCTGGTAAGTCCACTAATGTTTCTTCAGGGGATTTTGCTGCCATGTTATGTACATTGTTGGGGGTTGGGGGTGGGGGTCCTCCTGTTATTGGGGGGGCTAATTGTTTGCCGCAAACCGGGGCCCCCGGGGTGGCGGGCGTTTCACCTGCTGCCCAGGGTTCCCCTGGGGGCTTGCAGGATTTGTTGGGCGGTTTTTGGGACTTGATGCAGCGTTTTACCGGAGGGGGGGGGCCTAGCACGCCGCCCCTGGCTGCTCCTTGGCTTGGAGGATCAGACAAGGGGGGAGTTCTTATGACGGATGGGGCAACTGCACCGGCGGTGGGGGGTACTGGGGTGCTACAGGAGGTCAGTCTCAGTAGTGATGCTGGGGGTGAGAAAACCGGGGGGGTCAGGACGGACGTAGTGCGGTTGGCAGATTCGGCAAGAGGTGAAGTATATGTATGCTTTGATGGACCGCTGGGGTCTCATTTGAAGCAGGAGGTTAGGGAAAAAAATCGAAAAAGGTGAGTATGTGGAGATATTTTCCCTATTGCCATTAGAGAAGTTCAATTTAGATAGGGTGAAGCCGGACAGTTCAAAAAAGGAGGACGAGGAGAAGAGACGTTACAGGTTGATTCCACGCACATTCAGTAATTGGTGGCAAGCATTTGCTATAATGGCCAGTGTCATAGGGCAGAAGAGCCCAGAACATTGTTCTGCGCTTTTTGGGTATATGGACGCTATAGGTGAAGCATATCGGGTATATGGAGGGACGGGGTGGTTGAGATATGACGAGCAATTTCGCCAGCGGCGGGCCATACGCCCTACGCTGCGATGGGACCACAAGGATATTGTTCTGTGGATGCGGATGATGTCCGCGCCCAGGACGAATACTCCGTTTTTTCAGGGCGGGGCGGGGGTACCACCACCTCTGGATCGCCGGCCGGAAAAAAATGGGGGGTCTGTTGGCAGTATAACGAGGGTTCCTGCAAGTTTGGGGGAACCTGTCGTTTTAAGCACGAGTGCTCTGGATGCGGGGGTAATCACCCCCTGTCGCGGTGCTTCAAAAAAGGAAAGCGGGCGGGGGATGCTGCTAACAAAGGGGGCAACGCCAGTGAGGGAGGAAAGGATGAGACCTTTTCTAAATAGGTACCCGGACAGGGCGGCGGCGCGCGGCTGCTCGCGGCGGGGTTTTCCGAGGGTTTTGTCATTCCCTGTGCTTTGTCGAAGGTGCCTCCCTTGGCGAAGAATCTGCGGTCTGCCTTGGAGAACCCGGCTGTGGTAGCAGCAAATTAGAAAAGGAGGTAGAGTTGGGTAGGATGGCGGGACCATTTACGGAGGCGCCATTGCCAGATTTGGTGGTGTCGCCTTTGGGGGTGGTGCCCAAGAAGAAGCCAAACAAGTTTCGCCTCATTCACCACCTGTCCTTTCCAAAGGGGGGGGTCAGTGAATGATGCTATAGACCCTGGGGCATGCACGGTGTCGTACACGTCTTTTGACGCGGCGGTGCGGTGGGTGCGGCGTTACGGAAAGGGGGCCCTGATGGCGAAATCAGACATCGAGTCGGCGTTCCGCTTGCTGCCGGTACACCCGGACAGTTTCCGGCTGTTGGGTTGCGGTGCGCGGGAGGAGGGAGGAGTTTTACGTGGATCGATGCTTGCCAATGGGGCTGCTCGATCTCCTGCGCGTTGTTCGAAACGTTTAGTTCCTTCCTGGAGTGGGTGGTCAGGGATGTAGCAGGCTTGGACTCGGTCATTCATTATCTGGATGACTTCCTGTGCGTGGGCCCTCCGTCGGCTAATGTGTGCGCGATCCTGTTGGGAACGTTGCAGCACGTGGCGGACAGGTTTGGAGTGCCGTTGGCGTCCGACAAGACGGAGGGCCCGACCACAGCGTTGAGTTTTCTGGGTATAATGATTGATTCCGAGGCGATGGAGTGTAGGCTTCCGGAAGACAAAGTGGTGAATCTCCGGCTGGAGATTCGGGGGATGCTGGGGCGGGACAAGGTTCAGTTGCGGGCTTTGCAGTCCCTGCTGGGCAAGTTGAATTTTGCTTGTCGCATCATCCCTATGGGAAGAGTCTTCTGCCGACGGCTGTCGGCAGCAACGGCGGGCGTAAAGGTGCCCACACATTACATCCGCCTAACGGGGGAACTGAAGGCTGATTTGCAGGTATGGCACACATTTCTGGAGACGTACAATGGAAGGGCGATTTGGATGTCTGGGCCCGTCAGCAACTTTGATTTGGACTTAGTTACTGACGCGGCCGGGTCCACGGGCTATGGGGCCTTTTTCAAGGGGCGAGGAGCGCGGAGGCGTGGCCGGAGTCTTGGCTGGCGGCGGGTTTCGTGAAAAACCTGGTGCTGCTGGAGCTGTTCCGGTGGTGGTGGCGATCGAACTATGGGGTGCAGAATGCAGGGATTTAAAAATCAGGTTGAACTGCGACAACATGGGTGTGGTTCAAGTAATTAATCGGATTTCCGGTTCATCATTACCGGTGGTTCGGTTACTGCGCCATCTCGTGTTGCGCTGTTTGCAATGGAACATATTTCTGTATGCAGTGCACATCCGGGAGTGGACAACAGACTCGCTGATGCTTTGTCTCGGTTTCAGTGGGACAGGTTCAGGGAGCTGGCACCGGGGGCACATGCGGACGGGGTCCCTTGCCCGGGGTGGATGTGGGGACTTGCATTGGAGTAGCGGCAGAGTGGATCAAGAGGTCGGTGAGTGGGCAGACGTGGACCGCGTACTCAAAGGTATGGGAGGAATGGGCAGGTTTGAGACGGCTGGCGGAAGCAGAGCTGAAAACGGAACAAATGGGTTGGTTGGTGATGTACTTTGTGTCGAGGCACATGGAGAAGGGCGGGTCTGTGTCTTCCTTGGAAAAAAAATTAGCGGCCTTGGCATTTTTATTCAAACTGGAAGGTCGGGAGGATTTCACAAAAAATTTTTGGGTGAAGCAGGCAGTTAAGGGTTACAGGAAGGGGCATCAGAGTCGGGATACAAGGAGGCCGGTGTCCTTTCTAATTTTGCACAGGATTTTTGGTGTTTTGGGGGATGTTTGTGCGTCGGATTACGAAGTACGGCTGTTTCGTGCGGTTTTTTCGGTAGCATTTTTTGGGGCGTTTCGGGTGGGGGAGATAGTCAGTCCCTCTAAACGGGTTGCCGGCGGGTTCTTGATGGAAGATATACAGGCGTCGGAAGACAGGTTGGTTCTCCGGCTGAGACGATCAAAGACGGATCAGAAGGGGAAAGGGGTGGATGTATTCTTGTATCCGCTACCGGGTTCAGATATGTGTCCGGTAAGGGCGGTGAGGGAATTTTTTCAAGGGCGCCCCGGGGGTGGGGGGCCGTGCTGGATGCATGAAGATGGTTCGTTTTTGTCGCGCTTCCAATTTATAGCGATTTTTAAAAAATGTTTGAAGAAAGCGGGGTTGGACGAGCGATTGTTTGCCTCGCACTCCTTCCGCATCGGGGCGGCGACCGAGGCGGCCCGGTGTGGGTTGGATGAGGCAGCAGTAAAAAAGATTGGGAGGTGGGAATCAAGGCGATTCCGTTCTTACGTACGCCCGCATCTGGTGCTCGGTGAGTAAGGGGGGGGGGACGGCGGTCGAATGCTTAAAAAATGCCTGGATGGGGATTGTGGGGATTTTTTGTTCATTAATGGTTATGGCTATGTTTTGTTTTTCAGATGGAAGGCAAGCATGCCTCGTGTGGATCATGGGGCATTCTTATGTTTGTAGGGGGGCCAGGAGGGCAGATAGTAAGCCGGGAGGAAGGCAATTGGGAATTTCCAGGAGGGAGGCTACGGTTAGGTGGTTAGGTTTCCCCGGGATGGGTTGGGGCAGGGTGCTGCCAGAAGTACAGCGCTTTACTCAGCTCGACCGACCCCCGGATGTGTTGTTTTTACACGTCGGGGGGAACGACCTGGGAATTCGGCCGATAGGGGATTTGATGTCAGCGGTTAAGGCGGACGTCTTGACTTTGCGGGCATCCTTCCCAAAAATGTTGATCATCTGGTCGGACATTGTTGCGCGAACCACGTGGCGCATGGCAAGGTCCGTAGATCGGGTCAATAAGGCGAGAATTAAAGTGAATAAGGTTCTTGGGAGGTTTGTGGCTCAGCACGGGGGGTTAGTGGTCCGGCACAGGGAGTTGGAGTTGAATGTGGGTCTGTACCTGCTCAGGGATGGTGTTCACCTAACTGACGTGGGTACGGATTTGTGGATGTTAGGTGTACAGGAGGGTATTCAGAGGGCCCTGCGGGTGTGGAGGGGCCCGTAAGGAAAAGGGGGTTTTCATTACGGGCTGTGGCGGTGTCCTTGGTCTTTGATGGTGACAGTTAACTGATGGAATGGAAATGGTTCGGGGGGCTCATCGGTGGGATGGGCCCCGTATGGGGTTTATTGCAGTGGAACGGGTGTCTGCTGCAATACGGTGACGGTGCACCGTGGGTTAAAAGGGGTGTCTCCGGGCTGGAGTCGGCTGGGGGCCTTGGTATGGTAAATAGTACCGCAGTGCGGTGGTAAAAAGGAAAGGGTTAATGGGAGTTACCGTCAAAGACCAATAGGGGCTGGTGTTAATAATAAAAGTGTTTTGGTAAAGAGTTTGTTAATAAAGTTTGGAATTGTTGGAAATTCCTATTATCTAAGATTTGGTAATATATATATATTTATTTGGTTATAAAAATAAATGGCTGTTGTGGCCAATTTTACTCCAATATACTGTGTCGGTCTTGTTACTGGGAAGGAAGAAAATGGGGGAGGGAAGAAGGGTGGTTGGTTAAAAGGGGAAGGGTAATATGGGAGGGGTACGGGCAAGGTTGCACATTGAAACTACAATAGTCAAGTGAAGCCCGGAGTGACAAGGACAGAGAGGAAAATAACGGAGGGCTGGCCATGACTGAGTGGAATCAGGAGCAACAAAAGGTTAAGGTAGGGAGGTGCATTCAGGGGAGTGGCTGTAGGATCATTTCCAGAGGAGGGGAGTGACCATATATATACAGGGGGCGGGGCCTGCCGCGTGCACACGGCAGGAAGTTTTAGACACAGGGAGGCAGGTTTTCCCACCCACCCTCCCTTGTGTTGTTTTATGTGGTGTTGTGCGTTTGTTTTCTTATTTTGCAGGTTGGAAAAGGTGCGTCACGACAGCGGAAGCGGTGTCCTTGGTCTTTGATGGTGACAGTTAACTGATGGAATGGAAATGGTTCGGGGGGCTCATCGGTGGGATGGGCCCCGTATGGGGTTTATTGCAGTGGAACGGTGTCTGCTGCAATACGGTGACGGTGCACCGTGGGTTAAAAGGGGTGTCTCCGGGCTGGAGTCGGCTGGGGGCCTTGGTATGGTAAATAGTACCGCAGTGCGGTGGTAAAAAGGAAAGGGTTAATGGGAGTTACCGTCAAAGACCAATAGGGGCTGGTGTTAATAATAAAAGTGTTTTGGTAAAGAGTTTGTTAATAAAGTTTGGAATTGTTGGAAATTCCTATTATCTAAGATTTGGTAATATATATATATTTATTTGGTTATAAAAATAAATGGCTGTTGTGGCCAATTTTACTCCAATATACTGTGTCGGTCTTGTTACTGGGAAGGAAGAAAATGGGGGAGGGAAGAAGGGTGGTTGGTTAAAAGGGGAAGGGTAATATGGGAGGGGTACGGGCAAGGTTGCACATTGAAACTACAATAGTCAAGTCTCAGCCAAGCTTTCTGACCGCCTTACACACCTCTATATGTTGCACAGGACATATCTGACCCCCGCTCGCCTGGCCAAATACAAACCTGATCAAAACCCATTGTGCCCTAGATGTGATAGCCCCACCAGCACTTTTTTCCACCTCCTCTGGTCCTGCCCAGTCATACAGGACTACTGGATGCACATAATACAGTTTATACATGATGAGATGGGGTCCCCTCTGACGCTATGCCCTAAGCAGTGTCTGCTGGGAATATTTCCGGACCCTGACTCGGATAAATACCACAAGATCTTTCTTCAGGAGTCGTTGTTCATTGCCAGGCTTCTCGTGGCGCGGAAGTGGCTCCGGGTTGAGCCGCCTTCTCTCCGGGAGTGGATCTCTGCGGTGAATGGCGTATTGCCATACAAGAAAGAAATATACGCTCATAGGGGTTGCCCTGCTAAGTATGGGAAGATATGGGATGCATGGCTGGGTACCGCTAATACTTGCGATGACACCCCTGCTTGAGTTGGCTCCCCTCTGGTTTCACCTCCCCTCCTCTGCAGCTGCTGTTGTGCTCTGGTCATGACTCTGTGTGACCTCCCAGGCGTCCCTGGACGATAAATTGGTCACCTGTCATTCCGGGAATATACCTATGTGGCAATTGCATATACTAGACCCTGTTTACCAGTGTTCCCCACCCCCTTTGAAATGTAGATATACTCTGTTTTTCGTATGACCATTCATTGTCTCTGTACCACATTTTTGATCTGGATCTCTTTTTGTACATCCTGTATATTTGCTCTCTGCACAATAAAGCACTATTTTGTAAAAAAAAAAAACATACAAAACCATTTACAACTCGGCCCCGAGCGACATCACCAATCTTATGTCCAAATATGACCCAACCCCTCTGCACCTCTCAAGACCCCCTGCTCTCTAGCTCCCTTGTCTCCTCCTCCCATGCTCATCTCTAGGACTTCTCCAAAGCCTCCTCCATCCTCTGGAACTCACTACTCCAGTCTGTTCAGCTATTGCCTGCTCTGTCCACTTTTAGCCTATCCTGCCTTCAGCTAATAACCACATCTTCTATTTATTCCATCAGTTAATCCCTCAGTTATTACCTTTTCTTCTCCCACCCCCTCCCTATTAGATTGTAAGCTCCCATGAGCGGGGCCCTCCTAACCCCTGTGTATTGAATTGTATTGTTGCTGTATTGTTTCCCTTTTATTGTAAAGTGCTGCTCATACTGTTGGCGCTATATAAATCTCTATACATCCTGGACTTCAAGTGGTTAGAACAAGCTGATGACTACAGAAGCAGCTGAAGGGATCACTTTTCCTGCAGTGTGAAGACGCCGCCCCTAGCCATTCCCCTATCTCTATCGCCACTGCCTTTGGAGGGGTTACTGGGCGCTGGCATTCTTCCAAAAAGCTTTGGACTGCAGTAAACGCTTTTAGGATGGCGAGAAACGTTTTGGATACGGTAGTTTCACACACATGCAATTTTCAGCTTGACGTGTTTGGTATCTATTTTCTCGACTCGGCTTCTTTTAGACCTTAGCAAAAATTGGTGGATATATATCGCAGGGCTCGACAAAGCCTGGTCGCCATGGCGACTAGAAATAGCGTCCTGGGTAGTGGGGTCTTGGCTTGGAAGGTGGACATGGGCAAAAAAAAAAATGTTTTTGTTCCATAGGACCGGCGCTCCGAGGACTAGGTTGAAGCCTCGGCCTCACCTAAAACATTCTGCCCGCAGCTCGCCGCGATCCTGGGAGAAAGCCGGGAGTGGCATCTGACGCTCCTGGCCTTTTCCCAGGATCGTTGCGGGCAGGATGTTTTAGACGGGCCGCGACCTTTTCCCCAGGATCGCGGTGGACTAGGCCGAAGCCGCGGCCTTGCCTAAAAACTTAGAACTGGCGCTCTACGGACTAGGCCAAAGCCGCGGCCTCTACTAAAACATCCTGCCCTCAGCTCGCTGCGAACCTGGGAAAAGGCTGCGAGTGGCATCAGGCCGGATGCTGCTCGCGGCCAAGCTGCGGGCAGGATGTTTTAGGCGAGGCCGCGGCTTCGGCCTAGTCCGCAGAGCGCCGGTCCTATGGGATGGAATGTACAATTAAGAAAAAAAAATTGGTAGCGCCAAGTGTTAATGCAAAGGCTTTCGCAACCCTACTTAGCAGTGCATGCATAAAAATATCACCACCCCAGTACCAGAATTAGACATTTAATGTAAATATATAATAAAAAGTCTTTGAACAGTATTAATTCCAAGGGTGCCTTCTACAATCCTCCTCTGTCAGAATTAAAATGCATTTATATATACTACAGTCTCAAAGTTCCTTTTTCTTATGCTGCGTACACACGATCACTTTTTGTGATGAAAAAAAATGTCATTTTATCTCACGAAACAAAACAACGTTTTTCAAACTTCATTTTCCAAAACGACGTTGCCTACACACCATCGTTTTTCTACAAAGCTCTAGCAAAGCGTGGTGACATACACCACGTTCGACGGCACTCTGTTCCATTGAAGCTCCGTCTCATAACTTGCTTCTGAGCATGCGCGGGTTTAAAAACGTTGTTTTCAACATCGTTTTGCCCACCCACCATCACTTTTTATGACACAAAAAACGACGTTTTGAAAAACGACACAAAAAATTCAAGCATGTTCGAATTTTTTTTTTGGTCGTTTTTTTTTCAAGACATAAAACTACGTTTTGCCCACACACGGTGATTTTAAATGACGTTTTTGAAAACGTCGTTTTTTTTCATCACAAAAAGTGATTGTGTGTACGCGGAATTAGTTGTACTGCAATGTCTTCTTCCCTGGCACAGCATGCATGCTCCCTGTTAACCATCCTCTGACATTTAAGAGTTCTACCCGGCGACAAACGTTTACCCTTTAAAATCTCCATAGGCGACGTTTAAAAAATTCTACAGGTTGCACGTTTTGAGTTACAGAGGAGGTCTGGGGCTAGAATTATTGCTCTCGCTCTACCAATCGCAGCGATACCTCACATGTGTGGTTTGAATACCGTTTACATATGCGGGCGCTGCTCACGTATGCGTTGGCTTCTGCGCACAAGCTCGGCGGGACGTGGTGCGTTTTCTGGCTCTTTACTTTTTTATCTGGCTCCTAGATTCCAAGCAAATTTGTCAAACCCTGATATATCGTGTTTCTGTTCACTAAAATTAATGTTTGTGTATTTTTTTTTTTTTTACCTGAAAATATGTGTTTCATAAACAGTTGCAACATTAAAAAAAAACTGCAACTGTTGCCATTTTATTCTCCACTGCCTCAGCTTTCAGAAAATATCGAATTGTTTGGAAGTTTAAGTTATTTTCTAGGAAAGAAATGCAGATTTTTATACACTTTTTTTTTTTTTAATTGCCCTGGGCATGAAGTAGTTTAATCACAAGCGTTGCTCAGGAGATATACAATAATCTGGGGAGGTAGGTTTGTGTATATATATATATATTATATATATATATATATATATATATATATATATAAATACATTTTATGGTCCGGGTTCCAACTTAATCCAGAAGGCAGATTGCGATATCATGAAGAGCGGCGGATCTCTCGGGGAAATGAAATAACAAAACAATTAATTATGGAAATCTGACCCGGAGCCATCTCAGGATATGTTCTTTCATGACGTCTTCAATTCATTCTGAATCGATCTTCTCGCCAGAGACTGAGAGGGCGGGACAGATGGCGGCCCCTCCAACGGACAGCATTGTGTCACTGAACCGCCAACTTTTGTTCCTAATGAGCTGGAAAATTTTCATATATTTCAGCACTTTAAAAAAAAAAATATGTTCCATGTAAAAAAAAAAAAGATATATCCATCCATTGGTTGGGGATGTATCATAAATGACACAGGTGTGTGCGTTCATAGTAACCAATCAGAAATCGGCTTTCAGCAAAACTGATAATCCGACTTTCCTGAATTTTTTTATTTTTTTTAACCACTTCAGCCCCGTACCATTTGGCTGCCTAATGACCGGGCCACTTTTTGCGATTCAACACTGCGTTGCTTTAACCGCTTAAGGACCGCCCACGCCATAAATACGTTGGCAGGATGGCACGGACAGGCATTATCACGTACCTGTATGTGGCCCTTTAAATGTCTGCCATGGTGTTGCAAGCGCGCCGCAGGCGGCGCAGTCACGACCCTGCCACCTTCCTCGTGAGTCGGACCGCGGGTCCCGTGGACACGATCGCCACGGGGATCCCCGCCATCGTGTCACGGAGGTATAGAGCGCTCTGACTAGTGAGAATGACACTGATCTCGGCTCTGAGTTCAGTGTCATGTGACATAGAGCTCACACCCCCCCTTACAGTAAGAAACACTATGGGCCAGATTCAGGTAGAGTTACTCTGGAGTATCAGTGATTCGCCAGCATAACTCTCACTTTGAGCCGGCGTTTCTGTTTTCTGTAAGCAGAAAACAAGAAACACCGGGTTGGAGTTCCTATACGAGTGGCGTAATTGTATTTCGCCGTCGTATCGGAACTGCAATTTTAAAGATGGCGCCGGGGGCGTTCCCGCTGATTAACGCCGAAAATATGTTAATCAGCGAGAATCGGCAATTCACGATCGTATTCGGGCCCGACGCAGTGACTTTCCGACGTTTCCGTAAGCGATACGCGGCGTAAAGAAAAACCAGCCCCCTAGTGGAGTATCCTATGTTAAGTATGGCCGTCGTCATCGCGTTGAATTTAAAAATGTTCGCGTCGTTTGCGTAAAACGTCCGTGAATGGGGATTGATGTCATTGACGTTCACTGACAGAATTTGGAGCATGCGCACTGACAGTCGACGCATGCGCAGTACCGTTCGCCGCGGGATCGCACCTAGTTATAATAATACACGCCCCCTACCCGCCCAATTTGAATTCTGCCGGCTCATTTTCGCTACGCCGCCGCAACTTTAGGAGCAAGTGCTTTGTGAATAACAGTACTTGCTCCTAAAGTTTCGGCGGAGTAACGTAAATGAGAAACGTTACTCCAGAATAAAGATCCGCTATCCTACCTGAATCTGGCCCTATGCAGGGAACACTTAACCCCTACAGCGCCACCCAGTGGTTAACCCCTTAACTGCCACTGTCATTTTCACATTAATCGGTGCATTTTTTTTAGCACTGATCACTGTGAAAACGACAATGGTCCCAAAAAAGTGTCCGTCATAATGTCGCAGTCACAAAAAAAAAATCGCTGATCGCCGCCATTACCAGTAAAAAAAAAAAAAATCCTAAAAATGCCATAAAACTATCCCCTATTTTGTAAACGCTAGGGGCCAGATTCAAAGAATCAGATACGGAGGGATTGAGCTAAGATACGACCGACGTAAGTTTTTTACGGCTTTGTATCTTAGTTGCTTATTTACGCTGACCGCTAGGTGGCGCTTCCATAGATTTATGCGTTGAATATGCAAATTAGGTAGACATGCTGATTCACAAACGTAGGTGCGGCCGGCGTATCTATTTGCGTCGTTTACGTAAGGCGGCGGACCAGCGCAAAGTTACCCCTGCTATATGAGGCGCAGGCAATGTTAAGTATGGACGTCGGGACAGCGTCGTATTGTACGTCGTTTACGTAAGCCGATTCAGAATGGGGCTGGGCGCAAGTTACGTTCACGTTGTTTTCAATGACTATTTGCAACGTGATTTAGAGCATGCGCACTGGGATACGTTCACGGCCGGCGCATGCGCAATTCGTTCGGCGCATCATTTACGTGGGGTCAGGGTTAATTCAAATACAACACGCCCCCTACCTGCCCAATTTGAATTACGTGCGTATACGCCAGCCCATTTACGCTACGCCGGAGCAAGTGCTTTGTGAATACAGCACTTGCCTGTATAAGTTGCGGAGGCGTAGCGTAAATAGGATACGCTACGCCTGCACAAAGATACACGGCGATACGTGAATCTTGCCCTATAACTTTTGCGCAAACCAATCAATAAACGCTTATTGCGATGATTTTTTTTACCAAAAATATGTAGAAGAATACGTATCGGCCAAAAATGAGGAAAAAATCTTTTTTTATATATATATTTTTTAAAGATATTTAATATAGCAAAAAGTAAAAAATATAGATTTTTTTTTAAAATTGACGTTCTTTTTTACTGTTTATAGCGGAAAAAAAGAGGTGATCATATACCACCATCGATCTTTAGAGCGAGAGCAATAATTCTTGACCTCCGATGTTAACTCAAAACTGGTATTTGATCACCTCTGCGGTTTTTATTTGTTGCTCTATAAACGTAAATAAAGTATATAAAGAAAAGTACTATAAAGTAAAAAAGAGCGACAATTTTGAAAAAAATTTAATGGGCCAGATTCAGGTAGGAGAGCGGATCTTGATTTTAGAGTAACGTTTCTCATTTACGTTACTCCGCCGAAACTTTCGGAGCAAGTACTGTTATTCACATAGCACTTGCTCCTAAAGTTGCGGCGGCGTAGCGAAAATGAGCGGGCGGGTAGGGGCGTGTATTATTTAAACGAGGTGCGATCCCGCGGCGAACGTACTGCGCATGCGTCGACTGTCAGTGCGCATGCTCCAAATTCTGTCAGTGAACGTCAATGACGTCAATCCCCATTCACGGACGTTTTACGCAAACGACGCTAAACTTTTTAAATTCGACGCGATGACGACGGCTATACTTAACATAGGATACTCCACCTAGGGGGCATGTTTTTCTTTACGCCGCGTATCGCTTACGGAAACGTCGGAAAGTCACTGCGTCGGGCCCGCGTACGATCGTGAATTTCCGTCTCTCGCTGATTTACATATTCTTGGCGTAAATCAGCGGGAACGCCCCGAGCGCCCATTTTAAAATTGCAGTTCCGATACGACGCCGAAATACGCCGCTCGTATCTGAACTCAATCCCGGCGTATCTTGTTTTCTGCTTACAGAAAACAGAAACGCCGGCTCAAAGTGAGAGTTAGGCTGGAGTATCACTGATACTCCAGAGTAACTCTACCTGAATCTGGCCCAATATTTTTTTCTTTTTGCTATAATAAATATCCTTGAAAAATACATTAGATAAAATATTTTTTTCCTCAGTATACGTAATCACAATAAGCGTTTATTGATTGGTTTGCGCATAAGTTATAGCGTCTACAAAATAGGGGATAGTTTTATGGCATTTTTTAAAATATTTTTTCTTACTAGTAATGGCGGCGATCTGCGATTTTTATCATGACTGCGACATTATGGCGCACTTTTGACATCATTTTGAGACCATTGTAATTTTTGCAGCGATCAGTGCTATAAAATTGCACTGATTACTGTAAAAATGACACTGGCAAGGAAAGGGGTTAACCTGTAGGGGGCGCTGAAGGGGTTAAGTGTGTCCTAGGGAGTGATTCTAACTGCTAAGGGGCGCGGCTACGAGTGACACCTCACTGATCACTGCTCCCGATTTCGAGGGAGCATTCGATCAGTGTCCTGTAACTAGTAAGAAAGGGGAGCTGTTGTGACACGATCGCAGATCAAGTCCCGTGGGCACGGTGACGGAGCTCGCGACAGGGTCGGCGTACGATGGTCCGGAAGTGGTTAATAAATGGGTGGTCTGCTTTAAAATGAAAGTGATAATAATCGGATTCGCTGCAAGATCCCTTATTTTGGCGGCAGGAGAGATGTCCCTCCCACCAGTCACCCGGTGGTCTCCACCGCTTACCGGAGCCGTTGGTATCGCTCTCGTGTCCTGCTGCTACGTCCGTTGACACAGACAGGAGGACTCTGTCCCGCCCCCAGCTCCTGCGTCATTGGATATGATTGACCGCAGCAGGAGCCAATGACTGCGCTGCAAACTATCTATTCAAACAGGACCCGAGACACTGGCTGGAGCTGGTGTGCTCATCCCCGTCGCTGGAAAAAACGCTTCAAACCAAGAACTTCATCAAGAACTCAGCTCCAAACCAAGAGCTTCATAAGGAGCTTGGCTCCAAACCAAGAACTTCATCAAGAACTCGGCTCCAAACCAAGACCTTCATAAAGAACTCAGCTCCAAACCAAGAACTTCATCAAGAACTCGGCTCCAAACCAAGACCTTCATAAAGAACTCGGCTCCAAACCAAGACCTTCATAAGGAACTCAGCTCCAAACCAAGAGGTTCATAAGGAGCTTGGCTCCAAACCAAGAACTTTATTTAAGAACTCGGCTCCAAACCAAGACCTTCATAAAGAACTCTGCTCCAAACCAAGACCTTCACAAAGAACTCGGCTCCAAACCAAGACCTTCATAAAGAACTCGGCTCCAAACCAAGACCTTCATAAAGAACTCGGCTCCAAACCAAGACCTTCATAAAGAACTCGGCTCCAAACCAAGAACTTCATAAAGAACTCGGCTCCAAACCAAGAACTTCATAAAGAACTCAGCTCCAAAAACCAAGAACTTCATAAAGAACTCGGCTCCAAACCAAGAACTTTATGAAGAACTCGGCTCCAAACCAAGAACTTCATGAAGAACTCGGCTCCAAACCAAGAACTTCATAAAGAACTCATCTCCAAACCAAGAACTTCATCAAGTACTCAGCTCCAAACCAAGAACTTCATAAAGAACTCGGCTCCAAACCAAGAACTTCATCAAGAACTCGGCTTCAAACCAAGAACTTCATAAAGAGCCCTCGCTCCAAACCAAGACCTTCATAAAGAACTCAGCTCCAAACCAAGAACTTCATCAAGAACTCAGCTCCAAACCAGGAACTTCATCAAGAACTTGGCTCCAAACCAAGAACTTCATAAAGAACACGGCTCCAAACCAAAAACGTCATAAAGAACTCGGCTCCAAACCAAAAACGTCATAAAGAACTCCGCTCTAAACCAAGAACTTCATAGAGAACTCGGCTCCAAACCAAGACCTTCATAAAGAACTCGGCTCCAAACCAAGAACTTCATCAAGAACTCGGCTCCAAACCAAGACCTTCATAAAGAACTTCGCTCAAACCAAGAACTTCATAAAGAGCCCTCGCTCTAAACCAAGAACTTCATAGAGAACTCGGCTCCAAATCAAGAACTTCATAAAGAACTCCGCTCCAAACCAAGAACTTCATAAAGAACTCCGCTCCAAACCAAGAACTTCATAGAGAACTCGGCTCCAAACCAAGACCTTCATAGAGAACTCGGCTCCAAACCAAAAACGTCATAAAGAGCTCCGCTCCAAACCAAGACCTTCACAGAGAACTCCGCTCCAAACCAAGACCTTCATACAGAACTCGGCTCCAACCAAAGTACTTCATAGAGAACTCTAATTAGACCCCTGATACCCCTGATATCGCACACATTCAGAGATCTGAAAAAGTGATCAGGTGTTACTTTTACCTTCAGCAGCAGCCTTGGGCTGGCTTTAACCCGGGGCTCTTATAAATGTATCTTGGTAGACAGGGGGTTAAGACCTACGGCACACGATGCCCACTTGGGTGAACCAAACCAGCTCCACTAGTCTACACCTCCATCTTCTTTCTCCAAACAACACATTACTTCACCATTAGAATCCCCCCACCCTATTGTCAGAAGCGTCTAACGCTCCTGCTCCTGATTCCGGCATCCTGGTTTTGGCTGTGGCATTCGCCTTGTCTGTCTGTCCACCTGCATGGTGATTAATGTGGTCAGTCTCTGGCTGGAGACCTGATTTAAGCCAGCCAAGCCTGCAGTCTCATGCTTGTGATAGCATGTGTAATATCTGACCTGGATTACCTCATTGATGACCTCGGATTGGATATAGACTATTCTCTGAACTCTGCCTGCCTTTTGACATTCGGACATTACCCATGACTATTCTGAGCCTTGCTGTCTGTAAACCGCAAGTATCTGTTTGCTTCGCTCAGTTCTCACATGCCCCCTGGCATGGAAGCCAGGCACTATGACATTGTGTATACGTTCTGGGGGGCAACCGAGTACCTGTAGGCCTGCCTGCCTTATAGGAAAGGGGGCTGCTATAGGTGAAGAACACACTTGCTAGCTGTAGTATCTGACCACCTGCATTAGAGCAAAGCATGACACCTCAATACCAGGACGTTTATAAACACATCTTGGTAGAAGAGGGGGTTAGGGCCTATCTTAGGGGAAGCCCATTTGGGTGAACCAAAACACAGTTCCACTAGTCTAAACATCCATCTTCTTTCTATGAAGTACACCTCGTTCCACCCCTAAGAGTCCCCCCATCCCCAGAAGTGGATTTGCCAGAGGGCAGGTTGCTTCATTTTAGGAGGGGCCCAATCTGAGGGTCCACATGCTAGTGGACTGTTGTCACCTAGGGACAGGAGTAGGAGCTAGGCCTTTAGGAGCCGGACTGCAGGAGTTGGGAGTAGGCAGACCCTCCCCCCGGAGGCAATCGCCATCCTTCTCCATGCCCCTGGTGGCAATGGCGGGTGTGAGGGGGTGCCTCCCACTCACCCCGCCCTACCTGCTCCACTTGGGAGCCCAACTGGGGCCCAACGGGACAGAGGGACTCCCCCTATGAGGGAGTGAGGGGGTCTAGCCAGCCCCGTAGGTCCTTCGCCTCTCTTTATTTTAGGAGACCGCATGGCCAAAGTGCGTCCGTGTTAAACCAATTTTGTGTGCGTGCAAGGCGTACCTTGCATAGCACACCCACCGGGAGCCGGGCTGAGACCACCAAACTCAATTTACATGTAGCCGAGACCGGGATCCAAACCCTTGGCTGCAGAGGTGAACGGCTTGTCAGCGCAGTGCCAATCGCGTTGAGCCGCCACAGCTCCGCTAGGCCTTTTTTAAAAGCAGTAAGTAGAGGTGGAACGACTTATGAGAACACAGACCTTTGTCTGACCAAAATCACATCGCAATTCCATCGGAGTAAAAGAGAAGATGTTCTCTATCTAAACTCTGATGGACCCCAAACTTGGCACACATATAACCCCTCTTCCTCTACAAGTGTGCAAAGTTTATTGTATGGGGGACCTACGGCTGGGGAGCACTGATTTTTCAAATTTGGGCACCCCTTCCATAGACTCCCATGTTAAACTTAAGTCTAGGCATGGACACAGTGAGGCACAATAAGGCATGGGCACAGTGAGACAAGGGCACAGTGAGGCATGGGCACGGTGAGGCATGGGCACGGTGAGGCATGCACATGGGCACAGTGAGGAATGGGCACAGTGAGGCATGGACACAGTGAGGCATGGACACAGTGAGGCATGGACACAGTGAGGCATGGACACAGTGAGGCACATGGACACAGTGAGGCATGGACACAGTGAGGCATGGGCACAGTGAGGCATGGACACAGTGAGGCATGGACACAGTGAGGCATGCAGATGGACACCTTAGGCTTATACTCAAGTCGATACCTTTTCCCATTTTTTTGTGGTAAAATTAGGTGCCTCTGCTTATATTCGGGTCAGCTTATACTCGAGTATATGCGGTAATCCGATGGGGCATACACATGGTCGGAATTTCCGATGGAAAAAGTCTGTCAGAAATTCCGATCGTGTGTATGTTTAATAAGATGACATCAAGGTAGGCAACAGGTTTACTGCATTTAAAAAAAAAATAGCATTTACATTTACTTTAAGAAGGAAAACTAATGCAGCCATCACATCTAAGAATTCGTAATCTGCAATACATGATATTTTGTTCAACTTTGTAATAAGTCTGAAGGCGAGGAAACTTCTTCGCTCATAACAAAATGTATTTTTTTCCCTCATCTTCCTGGATCTCATCTTTAAGGTGATGCTCGTTCTAATTATATCACCGGAGTTTCTTCCACGGGGTGCCTTCTGCTCCAGTTGGTTCGAGTTGATAATCTGTTCTCTCCAGAAGCAAAGCTTATTCCAATTAAATTGTGCACGACACTTATAAAAATAACACGTGTTCTCCGCCTCTCACAAATGCCAAGTAAATAATCTTGTCTTGGGCGTCTCTCCCATTTACCGTGCCAATGAATGCGCTTCGTTCCCTTTCTTTTCCATGACTAATTACGAAATAAAAAGATAACATGTAATTATTTCCCCCCCGACAGAGCATGGATAGAGCCGTGATTTGCCGCCTAATATTAGGAGGACCAGTCCTGGAAAATGATCGGCTATTTTTTGCTCTAATTGCCTGCTTGAGCCACATCGTGACTGTCAAACTGTGCTGGAAATGGTGACTGGAAAGCAAAGAATATGCCCATGGAAATGGCAGCCAACTAACGACCCAACAAAAGTGCCATTAATTGTTGGCCAACCAACAACAGTGCCATTAACTGGCGGCCAACCAACAAGCCAACAACAGTGCCATTACCTGGCAGCCAACCAACAACAGTGCCATTAATCGTTGGCCAACCAACAACCCAACAACAGTGCCATTAACTGACGGCCAACCAACAACAGTGCCATTAACTGGCAGCTAGCCAACAACAGTGCCATTAACTGGCAGTCAACCAACAACAGTGCCATTAACTGGTGGCCAACCAACAACAATGCCATCAACTGGTGGTCAACCAACAACAGCGCCATTAATTGTTGGCCAACCAACAACAGTGCCATCAACTGGTGGTCAACCAACAACAGCGCCATTAATTGTTGGCCAACCAACAACAGTGCCATTAACTGACGGCCAACCAACAATGGTGCCATTAACTGGCGGCTAACCAACAACAGTGCCATCAACTGGTGGTCAACCAACAACAGCGCCATTAATTGTTGGCCAACCAACAACAGTGCCATTAACTGACGGCCAACCAACAATGGTGCCATTAACTGGCGGATAACCAACAACAGTGCCATTAACTAGTGGCCAACCAACAACCCAACAACAGTGCCATTAACTGGCGGCCAACCAAAAACCCAACAATAGTGCCATTAAATGGCAGCTTACCAACAACCAAGCAACAGTGCCATTAACTAGCAGCCAACCAACAACAGTGCCATTAGCTGGCAGCCAACCAACAACCCAACAACAGTGCTATCAACTGGCGGCCAACCAAAACTCTGTCCATGGTTATCCAGTCTGCATGTGATGGAGGGCTGTTTCAGTCAACCATGAAGCTTTTTGGCACCAAATGGCTCAGTAAGACTTTGCTTCCCAAGTTTGTACACCAAGGAGTGAAACGCCTCTTCCCTGTCCTCCTGTGGACAGAGCTAGCCAGGGTGGTTGAGAAGGCAGTACAAAAATTCAGGACTTGCTTACAGGAAAATGCTTGAGGTTTGTTTCTTTAAGCGTGTACCCCTAAGGTGGTTTCACCAGGTGCTGCCCGACCTGGCGCAGGGTTTCTCCAGATTACAAAGCTGTAAAGGATTATGGAGACCTTCCTTGGACAGAGGGCTGGCTCCAGAATCTATGAGTGTTCCTATGCTGTCTTTAAATGACAGGAACGTATCCCTACTGCTAGGCTTTCCTCATAGGCAGGTCTAAGAGTGGCGCCCATTAGTCTTGAAAGGTGAACACACAGTGTTTAAATTTTATTTAGCGTTTTCGACAAGGCACTCGCACACATCAGCGTGGCTATGTATAAAACTGACAAATATGCTACATGTGATATTGCCCCACACACTGGAGTGTGAGCAACAATTTTAGGGGCAATATTCACATTCTTTCTAAACTAACAAGAATATTATACTTGTTTTGCACAGAGCAGCCCGACCCTCCTCCTCTTCCTGGGGCTGGGGTCTCAAACTGGTGGCCCTCCAGCTGTTGAGAAACTACAAGTCCCATGAGGCATTGCAAGGCTGACAGTTACAAGCATGACTCCCACAGGCTGAGGCATGATGGGACTTGTAGTTCCGCTACAGCTGGAGGGCTGCCAGTTTGAGAACCCTGCCCTAGAGCAAGCAGCTTGCAATGGGGGCGCCCAAGAAGGCTTGCTCCAGAGCCACTGCTCTACTTGTCCATTCACACACAGAGAGCCATGGCTCGGTCCCAACCCCTCTCTCTCTCAATGGTTCACTGGCTGTGATTGACTATCTCAGCCAATTTGGAGGGGGAGTCCCCGGAGAGGCTCTCGTGCACATCGCTGGATCCTGATGGGGCTCAGGTAAGTATTAGGGGTAAGGGATACAGGAATAAAACCTGAATCCTTTACAACCACTTTAATATGAACCGTTAGCCTTTAAATTGTCATCTATGGAAAATACAGGGTACCAAAATTCATTGCCGTTTATGTCCCATGATGTGTCAGTTTCGGCAACCATAAACCAGGCCTAGACAAAAAGTGCAGTTAAAATCAAATTTTTATTGAAATGGCAAGAATAACACCGTTCAGGAACGTAGTAAAAAAACAGAAGCCAGGGTTTGGATGCCAGAGTGGGTAATCAGACGAGTCGGGGTCAGAAAACCAGAAGTCGGCGTAGTCAGGAGCAAGAATTAGGAACAGGAATTAAATTGAAGTCAGCCAGGCTAATTAATGCACAAACAGAGGAAGGAAGCACTTAGAGATCATAGACCACACAAGGGCAAGGAGGAATTGAGCTAAGCACCTTAACCACTTCAGTACCTTGGGTGTTTTTCAGATTTGGTGTTTACAAGACTAAAACTGTTTTTTTGATAGAAAATTACTTAAAACCCCCAAACATTATATATATATTTTTTTCTAACACCCTAGAGAATAAAATGGCGATCATTGCAATACTTTTTGTCACACCATATTCGCGCAGCGGTCTTACAAGCATACTTTTTTGGGAAAAAGTTCACTTTTTTAATTAAAAAATAAGACAGCAATAAATTTGGGCCAATTTTTTTATATATTGTAAAAGATAATGTTACGTCGAGTAAAATGATACCCAACATGTCACGCTTAAAAATTGCACCCGCTTGTGGAATGGCGTCAAACTTTTACCCTTAAAAATTTCGATAGGCGACGTTTAAAAAATTCTATAGGTTGCATTTTGAGCTACAGAGGAGGTCTAGGGCTATAATTATTGATTTCGCTCTAACGATCGCGGCGATACCACACTTGTGTGGTTTGAACACCGTTTTCATATGCGGGCGCTACTCACATATGCGTTCGCTTCTGTGCGCGAGCTCGTCGGGACAGGGCGCTTTAAAAAAAATATTTATTTTTTATTTTTTTTATTTGTAAACATCCCTTGTAATAGAAAAAATCATGACAGGTCCTCTTATATATGAGATCTGGGGTCAAAAAGACCTCACATCTCATATTTAGACTAAAATGCAAAAAATAAATAAAAAATGGAAATTTTGTCATTTGAAAAAATCACAACAAAGAAATGTGCCTTTAAGACGCATGGGCGGGACTGACGTTTTGACATCACTTCCGCCCTGCTAGGCTATGGGAACGGGTGGGGGTCATCTTGCCCTCACTCGCATCCCCACACAGCAGGTTGAAGGACCTGATCCAAACCCTGTGATCCTCCAAACCTTGTGATCACAGAACGCATCTCCGCGGCTCAGCAGTAGGTGCGATCAAGGGATGCCATTATATTATGGCGTCCCAGAACAAGCCGGCCAAGCTGCAGACATCATTCGGCTATAGCAATGGATCGGCAAGTGGTTAGCTGGCCTCCTTAGACCAGGAGACCTCCAGACCGCCATACGACTATAGACGTTGGCACTTTAAAGATGGATATCTCGGTAACGGCAGCAGCTGCCACAACCGATGTATCCATCTTTAGTGTGAGCGGTCCTGTAAAAGATAACAGTGGTCTCTGCGGCGGATTCGCCGCGATATCACCATTATCGGCGGCGCGAGAGAGGCCCCCCTCCCGCCGCTCTCCCGCGCCAGCTGCCACTTACCGGAGCCGTCGGTTGCGGCGGAGGTGATCGGGTCCTTCAGCCTGCTGTGTGGGGATGCGAGTGAGGGCAAGATGGCCCCCACCCGTCCCCATAGCCTAGCAGGGCGGAAGTGACGTCAAAACGTCAGTCCCGCCCATGCGTCTTAAAGGCACATTTCTTTGTTGTGATTTTTTCAAATGACAAAATTTCCTTTTTTTTTTTTTGCATTTCAGCCTAAATATGAGATGTGAGGTCTTTTTGACCCCAGATCTCATATATAAGAGGACCTGTCATGCTTTTTTCTATTACAAGGGATGTTTACATTCCTTGTAATAGGAATAAAAGTGATCCATTTTTTTTTCAGTATAAAAAATAATAAAATAAAATAAAAAAAGAAGAATTTTTTTTTTTTTTTTAAATCGCCCTGTCCCGACGAGCTCGCGCACAAAAGCGAACGCATACGTGAGTAGCGCCCGCATATGCAAAACGGTGTTCAAACCACACAAGTGAGGTATCGCCTCGATCGTTAGAGCGAGAGCAATAATTATAGCCCTGGACCTCCTCTGTATCTCAAAAAATGCAACCTATAGAATTTTTAAAACGTCGCCTATGGAGATTTTTAAGGGTAAAAGTTTGACGCCATTCCACGAGCGGGCGCAATTTTTAAGCGTGACATGTTGGGTATAATTTTACTCGGCGTAACATTATCTTATACAATATATAAAAAAATTTGGCCAAATTTATTGCTGTCTTATTTTTTAATTAAAAAAGTGATTTTTTTTCCCAAAAAAGTATGCTTGTAAGACCGCTGCGCAAATACGGTGTGACAAAAAGTATTGCCATGATCGCCATTTTATTCTCTAGGGTGTTAGAAAAAAAATATATATAATGTTTGGGGTTCTAAGTAATTTTCTAGCAAAAAAAATAAGTTTTAAACTTGTAAACACCGAGTCTGAAAAACAGGCAAGTTCCTTAACCACTTAAGGACCGCCTCCTGCACATATACGCTGCCAGAATGGCACGGCTGGGCACATGCACGTACAGGTAAGTCCTCTTTAAGGCTGCATTCACACCTAGGCGTTTTTTACGCCCTACGCCCGACTGGAGTCCTGCGATCGGTCCCCGGAGCTGAAAAACGGGGAGAGCTGTGTGTAAACACAGCTTCCCTGTTCTTCACTGTGGCGCCGTGATTGGTCATGTGTTCACTTTTGTAGGGAAACACAATCAATGACGTCACACCTACAGCCACACCCCCCTACAGTTAGAAACACAAATGAGGTCACACTTAACCCCTTCAGCGCCCCCTAGTGTATAACTCCCAAACTGCAATTGGCTTTTTCACAGTGATCAGTGCATTTTTAATGCATTTTTTGCTGTGAAAATGACAAAGATCCCAAAAATGTTTCAAAATTGTCCGAAGTGTCCGCCATAATGTCGCAGTCACGAAAAAAATTGCTGATCGCCGCCATTAGTAGTAAAAAAAATAAAATAAAAAAATGCAATAAAACTTTCCCCTATTTTGTAAACGCTATAAATTTTGCGTAAACCAATCGATAAACGCTTATTGCAATTTTTTTTAACCAAAAATATGTAGAAGAATACGTATCGGCCTAAACTGAGGAAACAAATGTTTTTTATATCTTTTGGGGGGGATATTTATTATAGCAAAAAGTAAAAAATATTGCATTTTTTTTCAAAATTGTCGCTCTATTTTTGTTTATAGCGCAAAAAATAAAACCCGCAGAGGTGATCAAATTCCACCAAAAGAAAGCTCTATTTGTGGGGGGAAAGGGACGCCAATTTTGTTTGGGAGCCACGTCGCATGACCGCGCAATTATCAGTTAAAGCGACGCAGTGCCGAATCGCAAAAAGTGGCCCGGTCATTGACCAGCAATATGGTCCGGGGGTTAAGTGGTTAAACATGTACAAAAATTTCAGTTAATTTCAGTTAAAAGGGTTGAAAGCTATTTTTTTAAGTGACGTTATCCCGTAAGTGTTCCCGGCTCATTTTGTAAAAAGAGTGGTCCGCTCTCTTCTCTCATCCCTCTAAGTGATAGAACTCGGTGAATAGAGGGACTCTGAAGCTGTTAATGAGCGATTCCTGATGTGAACGATCTGCCTCGTAATTCAGTCTGGGGAGAGAATTCGCAATATGTGATTTTCTAAAGCGACGTCAATATCCCGCTGGCAGGACGCAAAAAAAAGAGAAGCGCTCTTGTTTTTTTTTCTTTTATACATCAATAGGGAAGAGCTAAGTGTTCTGCCGATCATTAAAAAATAACTGCAGGCTTTTGTTGAGTCGGTGAATAGAGGTGAGGAGAGGTAACGATGCGATGTGAGAGCGGCGGGGCATTTCAAAGCTCGCCCCCCCCAGCGTGGTGCGCATCCATTTACTGGTGTACTATTTGTACACGAAGAGCGCCGGGGCCCGAGGTGACACTGACGAGGCATTTAAAATAGAAACAAGTTTTATTCGTGTCCCAGATTCACCGACAACAGGAACCTTCTATTTATGGAATTTCCAGGAACAGGAGAGAGATTCAGAGAGTCAATGAAAGAAGATTCACCCACTGAGTCATTATAAAATAACCCGATGTATCTGGCATGTGACACACTCTGCTAATAAATAAGGCTCTTTTTTCTTTTTGATTGGGCAGGATTAACTTAAATTTAGTACGGTTGGGTGGATGGCGGGTTTCAGACACAAAACCATTCACTAAGATGCCCTTTTCATTAACCCTCCCTGTAATCCCAACACTAACCCTCCCTGTAATCCCAACACTAACCCTCCCTGTAGCCCCAACACTAACCCTCTCTGTAACCCCAACACTAACCCTCCCTGTAACCCCAAAACTAACCCTCCCTGTAACCCCAACACTAACCCTCCCTGTAATCCCAACACTAACCCTCCCTGTAATCCCAACACTAACCCCCCTGTAACCCCAACACTAACCCTCCCTGTAACCCCGACACTAACCCTCCCTGTAACCCTGACACTAACCCTCCCTGTAACCCCGACACTAACCCTCCCTGTAACCCTGACACTAACCCTCCCTGTAACCTGAACACTAATCCTCCCTGTAACCCCAACACTAACCTTCCCTGTAACCCCAACACTAACCCTTCCTGTAACCTCAACACTAACCCTCCCTGTAACCCAAACCCTACCCCTCCCTGTAACCCCAACACTAACCCTCCCTGTAACCCCAACACTAACCCTCCCTGTAACCCAAACACAAACCTTCCCTGTAACCCCAACACTAACTCTCCCTGTAACCCCAACACTACCCCTCCCTGTAACCCCAAAACTAATCCTCCCTGTAACCCCAACACTAACCCTCCCTGTAACCCCAACACTAATCCTCTCTGTAACCCCAACACTAACCCTCCCTGTAACCCCAATACTAACCTTCCCTGTAACCCCAACACTAACCCTCCCTGTAACCCCAACACTAATCCTCCCTGTAACCCCAACACTAACCCCCCTGTAACCCCAACACTAACCCTCCCTGTAATCCCAACACTAACCTTCCCTGTAACCCCAACACTAACCCTCCCTGTAACCCCAACACTAATCCTCCCTGTAACCCCAACACTAACCCTCCCTGTAATCCCAACACTAACCCTCCCTGTAACCCCAACACTACCCCTCCCTGTAACCCCAACACTAACCCTCCCTGCTCGGGACAAGTGACACCTGCAATGCAGAAAGTAGACTGCACCTGTCTACAGTACAGGTGATTTATGCTATGTGATAGTATGCGGAGCATTAGTGTTGGGGTTACAGGGTGGTAATTTTTTTTTAGGGGGGGAGAGGGCAGCAAACAGTACCACACACATGCACTCCCACTCCCCTTGGTCAGTTTGTCAGTCGGGTGGGGCTGGTGCACTTACCTCATCTGGGGGGCAGCACTTCTCCTGGGCTTCACCGGTGGCTTCTGTTTCCTCCCTCCTCTTTGGTGGCCAACTGGGACGCTTATCTTTTCAGCCAATCGGAAAACGGATCCCAGACCTCTTTCTGATTGCCCGGATTAAAGATCAGTGTTTCAATAGCGAATATTAATTTGCTGTTGTAATACCTGGGGCGGGCTCGTGGTGCAATGCTCTGCACCACGAGTCCACCCCATTTTGAAGCCTATTAGAACCTCTGTCTCTAATCAGGTGCTTCAAAAAAACACCACGCTGCTGTAATTTAAGTGCTGAAAGGAGCCGGGCGCATGAATAGGGGGTGGCGGTGACCTGTCAAATTAGCGGCCGTGGATAGAGCATGGGGGTCGCAGCTGTAGATAGAGCATGGGGGTGGTGGCCGTGGATAGAGCATGGGGGTGGCGGCTGTGGGTAGAGCATGGGGGGGGTGGCGGTGGATAGAGCATGGGGGTGGCGGCGGTGGATAGAGTATGAGGGTGGCGGCTGTGGATAGAGCATGGGGGTGGCGGCCGTGGATAGAATATGGGGGTGGCGGCTGTTGATAGATCATGGGGGTGGAGGCCACGGATAGAGCATGGGGGTGGTGGCCATTGATAGAGCATGGGGGTGGCAGCCGTGGATAGTGCATGGCGGTGGTGGCCATGGATAGAGCATGGGGGTGGCGGCTGTAGATAGAGCATGGGGGAGGTGGCCGTGGATAGAGCATGGGGGTGGCAGCCGTAGATAGAGCATGGGGGTGGTGGCCATGGATAGAGCATGGGGGTGGCGGCCATGGATAGAACATGGGGGTGGCGGCCATGGATAGAGTATGGGGGTGGTGGCTGTGGATAGAGCATGGGGGTGGCGGCCGTGGATAGAGCATGGGGGTCGCGGCTGTAGATAGAGCATGGGGGTGGCGGCCGTGGATAGAGCATGGGGGTGGCAGCCGTAGATAGAGCATGGGGGTGGGGGCCATGGATAGAGCATGGGGGTTGCGGCCATGGATAGAGCATGGGGGTGGCGGCCATAGATAGAGCATGGGGGAGGCGGCCGTGGATAGAGCATGGCGGTGGCGGCCGTAGATAGAGCATGGGGGTGGCGGCCGTAGATAGAGCATGGGGGTGGCGGCCGTGGATAGAGCATGGCGGTGGCGGCCGTAGATAGAGCATGGGGGTGGCGGCCGTAGATAGAGCATGGGGGTGGCGGCCGTAGATAGAGCATGGGGGGGGCGGCCGTGGATAGAGCATGGGGGAGTGGCGGCCGCGGATAGGGCATGGGGGTGGCGGCCGTGGATAGAGCATGGGGGTGGAGGCCGTGGATAGAGCATGGGGGTGGAGGCCGTGGATAGAGTATGGGGGTGGTGGCCGTGGATAGAGCATGGGAGTGGCGGCTGTGGATAGAGTATGGGGTGGCAGCCGTAGATAGAGCATGGGGGTGGCGGCCGTAGATAGAGCATGGGGGTGGCGGCCATAGATAGAGCATGGGAGTGGCAGCTGTGGATAGAGTATGGGGTGGAGGCCGTAGATAGAGCATGGGGGTGGCGGCCGTAGATAGAGCATGGGGGTGGCGGCCATAGATAGAGCATGGGGTGGCGGCCGCTGCACTTGGACTGAGTGTGTTCTTCCTGCCGCTGCACCGTGCCGCCCCCCACCTACACACTGCGTCCCCCAGAGAGGGTACAGCCGGGGCTTATTCAATACCTTCCTTGCAATCGAAGAGTTAATTGCATGCTGCTCATCTCCAGAAAATCATTTTTTTATTTTCTCTAAATTAGGATATTCAGCAAACAGACGTCTTAAATATTGCACAGCCAGTTTGTGTTATTAATTAGATGATTAAAATATTTTAGCATGAAACAAATCTCTCGAGGAGCGCTAATGATGAAAAAAGGGGGAAAAGAAAAAAAAGAAAGAGGAAGAAAGCGAAACTCACACTGTGATGATTGAAACCAATTAAAATTGTTGATAATTATTCCTGACTACGAGATCTGTTCATAATGTTTGTGTTCCCTCTCTGTGCCTCCTCCGGAGAACACTTTACAAGAACCCAATTAGGAATATTTGCCCTGATCGGTGCGGTGCAGCCACCGCAACGTTCCACCGAGATCTCGGCATGGGGGGGGGGGGTGGGTTGTGCTGCGCCGCCTCCACCGCCGAGATTGATTAACCGTATTTATCATCATAAAAGATGAACTCTCTGGATGAGGACCCAGCGTGGTGGTAATGTTGTGTTTACTTTTTTCCAAGACGTGGCGAGTTCATAAGACGTTCCTTATGTCTTCAATTATAACACGCCTCCACAGCTTCACTTTACCCGATCAAGCCCATGCTTTTCAACATTTACCTCCGCCCACTCCTAAAAATTATTAGTAATCAAGACCTTCTCTATCACTCCTACGTGGACGACACGCAACTTTATTTTCGTATCAGCGACAAAAAGAACCAATAACCCCGTATTAGAACAATGCCTTACCCAGATAGACAACTGGATGACGGAGAGTCGCCTCAAACTCAATGGAGCAAAAACAGAACTCCTTCAACTCCATACAAACCAAAGAAAACTGGTCAGGACTACCTGGACACCACCACCCATCCTGGGACAAACCATCACCCCCAGCACCAAGATCAAAAGTCTTGAAGTCATTTTTGACTCGGACATGACAATGGATGCACAAATAGGATCAGTAATTAGCGGATCCCACCATCTTCTACGTCTCCTACGAAGAGTTGTTCCCTTCATCCCAAAAGAAGATACAGCAGTAGTGGTAGGGTCAATAATTAACTCCAGGTCAGGACCGATCCTAGGGTCACAGGCGCCTGGGTGCAGAAATATTTCTGGCGCCCCCACGTGGGCGTCGTCATTTTAATAACGCCTCCCCTTTACAAATGTTTCTATGGTAATGACTCAACCACAGAGATGCTCCCCACTAAGGGCCAGATTCAGGTAGATGGGCGCTTCTTTACTTTGGAGTAACGTTTCTCATTTACGTTACTCCGCCGACACTTTCGGCTCAAGTACTGTTATTCACATAGCAGTTGCGCGTAAACTTGCGCCAGAGTAACGATAATGCGCTGGCGTAACCCGACGCAAGTGGAAGTGGGTGTGATCATATGTAAATGATGGGCGGAGCCCAGCGCAGAGGCTTACGTTCAGCGCATCATCCACGGAGCATGCGCAGTAAGTGAGGATTCACTCGGCCCCCTGTGCGCATGCTCACAACTTCCGTCGGCACCACTTCACGGGAAACGCCAGCGCAATGTGTTCCGTTGCGCGTATAAAAGCGCCAGCGGAAGCGCCATTCCGGCGCAAAAGTATTTCCGTTTCCCCCCACCCCAGGGAATTTACTTTTGCTCTGTTATGGCTGCTCTCGCTACCCCCAAAGAGAGGAGGAACCTCAATTTTAATGCCCAGGAGGTCTCTGTGGTCATCTCTGGTATGGAGACTTACAATGATTTCCTGCATGGGAAGAAAAGTAGGAAGACCACCCGGGAGAGGAAGCAGGCCATCCTGGACACTATTGCTGGCAGGGTGAATGTCTTGGGATACTCCACCCGGATTGCTGGGGATATACAAAAAAAAATCAATGACCTGCGGCGCAAGGTCCGTGGCAAGGTGGCCACTATTCGGAGCCATGAGCAGGGCACAGGTGGTGGACCCCCATGTCCGGTCAGCCTGACCACAGTGGAGGAGGTGGTCGCCCGCTGCCTGGAGAGGGAGCAATTAGAGGGGGTACCAGGCTATGATTCTGTGGAGGAAGGCTCCAGGACAGGTAAGTGTTTTTTATCCCCTATTTGGTGTGTTGCATGTGGGGGGGGGAGGGTACATGTGCCAAGTGTGTGGGACCACCAACATGTGTCTGCTTTGTGTCATCCACAGATGACGGAGCTGGGCCATCATCTGTCGGCGGCCAGTCCACCCCATCCCCCCAACGGCACCCAGTGCCTGTGCCCCTGGGTGGTGAAGACACCGAGGTGGAGGAGGAGAGTGCCCACACCTCACCTGCAGAGGTCGTTGTGGAGGAGCCTGTTGGGGCAGAGCAGGACTTTATTTTATTGTTGGAGGAGTCCTCCTCTTTTGCGGGACCCTCTCAGATCCCCTCTCCCATTATAGGAAGCCCCTCAAGGGTGACTCCATCCCCCCGGGGACAAACATCTACTGGCCCCAGGAAGGCCACCCATAAGACCAGGGGGGTGTCTGATCTGGTCCAGGACCAGGTGGCGAGGGATCACGCCAGGCAGACCCAGCAAATGGGGGACATAGTTGGGCACCTGGACAGAGTGGCTGACAGCCTGTGCTCCGTGGCCCAGATTTCTTCAGCAGTGCAGGATGTGAGCTGCAACTGCGCTGCAGTGGTGACCAGTCTGGGGGAGGTGCAGGGTGACATAAGGGACCTCACTGCAGCGGTCCAGGCAAACACTGCTGCCATCCAGGCAAACAGTGCTGCCATCCGGGACCAGGGGAGGCTGAGTCGGCGGGCCCAGCATTATCAGGTCACCCGGCAGCTTAGGATGCAGGCCCAGCAGCTCAGGGTGCAGGCCCAGACCAATTCGTACCTCGGCCGAATTGCCGTGGCCTTGGAGGGCAGGCAGGCCACACCTGCCAGGAGTGGCCCACCCGGGGATCAGCCACCTCCAGATGCCCCCCCACCCCCACCCACTCCATCCAGGCAGCTGAGGAGCCAGAGAGGGGCCGCCGGGATATGAAAGTGGGGTAGAGAAGATGTGTATTAGGAGGGGACATTTTAGGCAGAGGATTTGTGCTAGGTGGAGTTTTTTTTTTTTTTGGGGGGGGGGTGCATTTGAGCTGTAGGGGAATTTTTGCTTAGGGGGTAAGCATGCATATTAATGCCTAGTGTTTTTGTGGGGGATTTTTGCTGACACATAATGCGCGTACATCTTTGGGGGGCAGTTTGGCATGTTCGCTCTGGGTTCTAGATGACCTTGTCCAGGCACTGCTGACCACGAAAGCCACTGGAGCCTTTCTTGCCAAGGGATGGGGCAAGTAATACACCTTATTCCTGCACGCCTAAACTAAACAAGCATAGAAGCTAGGGTGCCCACGTGTCCCGGATTGCCTGGGACTGTCCCGTAATTGACATGTCTGTCCCCGGGTCCCGGGCACCTTCATTCTGGGACAATACAGTGTCCTGGCATGAAATAGAGGACACAGCCACCCCCTTCTAACTAATAAATACATTTCCGGAACTGGTTACTAGGGCCAACGCTGCCTGGCATCTTGCAACCGGTGACAATTTACTCTCAGACAGTGAGGCCGGGAGCGAGGCCTGCGCCTAGAGCAGCACTGCTGTCCCCACCCACCTCGGAATCCCCTCCTTCTCCGGCACTCAGCGGCAGGCAGCAGGGACTGGTGTGATCTTCACTCTCCACTCCACTCCTTTGTTTCTATGTACGCGGCTCATGCAGAGGGATTGACATCGGCACTGCATCTGGTGGCAGGCTATCGGTGGCAAGCGGCGCTGCATCTGGTGGCAGGCTATCGATGGCAAGCACACTGCATCTGGTGACAGGCTATGGGTGGCAAGCGCACTGCATCTGGTGGCAAGTGGCACATTCACCTGACAAATAACCCGCCAAAAAATTCCCCATCAACCCTGAGACTACATTTCCCCCTGCCCACCTCTCATCTTTTTTGAGGGGAAGGTGAGAGAGGGGGTGTGTCCCTGAATGGCACTTTGGAAATGTGGCCACCCTAATAGAAGCTTTATTGTTAGGGACCCCCTGCAAGGGCAGATTTTGCCCCCCAGAGCTTAGCTTTAGACCCTGCCCAGCTTAATTCCTACATAGCACCACCTTCCAGGGCCGATCCTAGGCAGGGTGCATGGGGTGCTCCGCACCCAGGCGCCGCAGGGGTGGGGGCGCCGAAGCTCCAAAGTGCTCCCCTCCCTCCTCCTTGTCTATGTCCAGAGCTGCTGCCAATCATCCCGTACACTCCCAGAAATGCTCTCCGAGTGCCACCCTCCAAGTAACCAAAGATGCCACATATGCCCCGCCCCCTGTAATGTGCTTCTGCTCCCAGAGCGTCCAAGCTACAAGGATCTATTGAACAAGTACTGATCTATGGGGACACCTGCTGTGGGGGCTCTGATGGGGACACCTGCTGTGGGGTGGCTCTGATGGACGACACCTGCTGTGGGGTGGCTGTGATGGACGACACCTGCTGGGGGGGCTCTGATGGGGGACACCTGCTGTGGGGGACTCTGCTGGGGGGGACTCTGATGGGGGACACTAATGAAGACTTCTTAAGGGAGCATCTCTGTGTCTGAGTTGTAGCCATAGAAACATTTGTAAAGGGGAGGAGTTAGTAAGATGACCACGCCCATGTGTGGGCGCCAGAAATATTTCTGCACCCAGGCGCCTCTGACCCTAGGATCGGCCCTGCCACCTTCTATGTTATGGAGAAAAGGAGAGATGTTCTGTAGTCCTGTCCTAGGGCGACAACGCTGCACCTCTGTCGAAACAGTACAATAAGTGTTGTCACCCTAGGACAGAAAAAAAAAAAAAGTGAAGATAATGAATGTGGCCACCACATCTAAGGACGGTTAGGTTGTAATATTCAACATTTTTGTTCTTGGGTTCGGATAGACTTTAATTACTATTTAGAACAGCTGGAATGGAATGTCCCCGATTCTCCCGGCGCAGTAAATCTTGAGGCTGTTGCTTTAATTTAGCGCAATTACATTTGTCTAGATGAAAATTAACGATACGAGAGAAGTGAGGCACGGCCATAGACATATTTAATCTTCCCTGTATTTGCTTTTTATTACAAAACAATATTCACTCAATTAACCTTGACCAGCAGCTGCTCCATTCATATGTGTGTTCCAGAGAGTGTTTATCGGTGATTAGTTACGCCTATTCTTATAATGGGATTTTTAGCTGACTCCTGGCTGTTTCTGTAATAAATAAACATAATCCTTTAAGACGGCGCTACATTATTTTTTCACCATCCCGGAGCGCCAAGTTGGCTTCACTTGGCTGCGGTGAGATTGTTCGAAGTCCTAGGTTCAGATTATTATCTGATATCTGTGCGGAGGGGGGAGAACACTCAGGCCCGGATTCACGTAGCTTTACGCCGGCGTATATCCAGATACGCCGTCGTAAGTACAAATGTGCGAGGTCGTATTTGTACACCGATTGGCGAAGCTAGATACGCGGTAAAACAAGGCTTCAGCCGCCCGACGTAACTTGCCTACGCCAGCGTATCTTGGGCTCATAGTTACGCTAAACGCATTCGGCGTACCCATGCTAAATATGAAAATGAGTAAGATACACCGATTCTCGAACGTAGATGCGCCAGGCGGAAAAGATATGCGGTTTGCGTAAGGGTTACGTCCGGCGTAAAGTTATTCCACCATATAGGTGGCGCAAACCCATTCAAAGGTATGGACGTCGTATGGTACGTCGTTTACGTAATACTGCGTGAATAGGGCTGTGCGTAGGTTACGTTCACGTCGTAGGCAGTGTATTGACGTATCTTAGGCAGCTATTTTGACGTAACAGCAAGCATGCGCACTGGGATGCGTCCAAGAGACGACCTTCAGTTTTTGAAGCTCAGCCCATCATTTGCATGGGGTCACGCTTCATTTAAATGTTAGACGCCTACTTCCACCTACTTTGACTTACGTTGGCTTACGCCGACAACTATACGCTACGCCGGCGCAATGTTGAGCGCATATTCTTTGTGAATAGCATGCTTGCCGCTCACCGGTGCGCCGGCGTAGCATAAAGAAGATACGCTACGCCGGAACAAAGATGCGCTGATCTACATGAATCCGGGCCTCACTTTTTAACCAACTCCTGCCTGGATATTGGGGGGTTTTCCTGATCTAAGGGGGCCCTTTTCCATGGATGAACATGGGGCCCCCAGGCAGTGCCGATCCTGACCTCCCTGGGGCCCTAAGCAAAAGCAAATGTCACGTTAAAGTTGAGAAGCGGAGGGGCTGCTAAAAATTACTTGTCACATTAAATTTGAGAAGCGCAGGGGGGGTGCGCTGCCGACAGTGACATGTCGTTGAAGATTAAAGTTGAGAAGCGGGGGGTGCTGACTGACTTCTTACCTCTTCTCCCATTCAGCCAGCGAGTTGAGCAGGGTAAGGGGTCGAAAAAGAGTTCTCACCAGGCGGGGGCCTCTAGTAATTTGGGGGGCCCTCCGCAGCTTTGCGGGGCCCTAAGCGGCTTGCATAGTGAGCCTATAGGGTGGATCGGCCCTGCCCCCAGGATTCCAGCACTGGTGACTTTAGGGCAACTTTCCGCTCGTACCTGTTCCAGACTTAACTGGCAATGGACCCCTCTGTGATCCAAATGTATAGGGCCTTTCCCAGAAGACATTCCAATCAGGGGCATATTTGGCATTTGCCTTGGGCAGCATTTTTCTAGGGGGGCGGCGCTGGCCCCAGGCAGAAAGGCAGAGGGGGCTCCTCACCCTGATCATTCATCTCAACATTCCCCTACCTCCTCCAGCCAATAAGCAGATCGTCTAAATCAGTGATCCTCACGTACCCCCAACAGTAAGGTGACCAGATTTTTAAAATGAAATCCGGGGACATATTTTTTCTTTACTAGTAATGGCGGCAAACAGCGACTCTCTGCCCGTCGCCGCCCGCCTCACAGCCTCTCAAGTCTTACTTTTCAGACCTCGGATACTACTGGGTGGGGAGCGGAGGAAGATCACTCCGCCAGGGAAGGCAAGGAGATAAGCAGGTGGCTGGCCAGGATTTGAGCCAAGGCAGAAGAACATGCGAGCAAAGCTGAAGAAATATTCCCTCCGCTCCGACCAGCACATGATCGTCAGAAAGGGGCACAGATAATGGAAAAATACACCCCCCCCCCCCCCCATGCTAGTAGGCACGGCGGAGCGGGGGTGTGTAATTCTAATTTTTTTAATTTTAATTCTGCACTGATTGTCTTTGAAATTGCCCCTGCCCCCTATTGAATCCAATCTGGGGACAAAACCAGGGACAGACTTGGTCTGGGGACAGTGTCCTCAATTAGGGGACTGTCCCCTGAAACTGGGGATGTCTGGTCACCCTACCCAACAGGCCATGGTTTGGGAATTTCTCAGATAAAATAGCTGTCCAAAATACCAATCCATTGACTGTGATTTAAATCACCTGTACACGATAAAGGAAAACCTGCAAATATGGCCTGTTGGGTGTACTTGAGGACAGGGTTGAGAACTGGTCTAAACAACCGAGACACTGGGGGGACACAGCTCACCTCCCCACCTACCCCCTCTTCTCCAGCTGCCTGCATGTATTTACAGTCTAGCAGCTCCTACTCGGCCCCCAACCAGTCCCAGTGGACAGGCAGTCATTCCTTCTTACCTCCTGCAGATGATGAATTGCTGCAGTCTATGCTGGATATACAATACACACACAGGATAAAGAAGCAGTGTGTATAGCGGGGCCAGCACCGTCCTCTGCCCCACTGACCCTATCCTCTGCACCATTGACCAAATGCTTATCCCAACTGACCCCTGTCTTATACCCCACTGACCCCATTCTATGTCCCGCTGACCCTTTCCTACATCCCGCTGATTTCATCCTACATCCTGCTGACCCCATCTTTGCCCCATCTACCACATGCTCTGCCCTACTGACTCCTGTACTATACCCCACTGACCCTGATCTACACCCCGCTGACCCTGTCCTACGTCCCGCTGACCCAATCCTATGTCCCGCTGACCTTGTCCTCTGCCCCATTGACCACATGGTCTGCCCTACTGACCCCTGTCCCTATACCCTGTTGACCCCATCCTATTTCCCGCTGACCCTGTCCTACGTCCTGCTGACCTCATTCTTTTTCCCGCTGACCCTGTCCTACGTCCTGCTGACCTCATCCTTTTTCCCGCTGACCCTGTCCTACGTCCTGCTGACCCCATCCTATTTTCCGCTGACCCTGTCCTACGTCCTGCTGACCCTGTCCTACGTCCTGCTGACCTCGTCCTTTTTCCCGCTGACCCTGTCCTACGTCCTGCTGACCCGGTCCTACGTCATGCTGACCCCATCCTACATCCTGCTGACCCCATCCTCTGCCCCATTGACCATATGCTCTGCCCTACTGACCCCTGTCCTATACCCCACTGACCCTGATCTACGTCCTACGTCCCGCTGACCCCATCCTACGTCCCGCTGACCCCGTCCTCTGCCCCATTGACCACATGCTCTGCCCTACTGTCCCTGTCCCAAGTCCCGTTGACCCCATCCTACATCCTGCTGACCCCATCCTCTGCCCCATTGACCACATGGTCTGCCCTACTGACCCCTGTCCTATACCCCACTGACCCCGTCCTATGTCCCGCTGACCTCATCCTATGTCCCGTTGACCCTGTCCTCTGCCCCATTGACCACATACTCTGCCCTGCTGACCCCTGTCCTATACCCTGTTAACCCCCTCCTATGTTCCACTGACCCCTTCTAATGCCCCATTGATCACATATGTGGCACTTGGACGAATCATGCTTCAGGGTCTGATAAGGAAGCCTCATCAGACCCTGACACAAGAACGATATACCGTGGCTGGGGTGGGACACATTTAGAAGGGGAGGGGTGTCGATTTTATTCTTGCCTAGGGCAGCAGAAAACAAAAATACACCCCTGATCCCCATATAGCTTAGAGGAAGGAGCAGTCCACACAAGAGGACTCTTTTTTATTAAGGGTGTGCCACAGTCCAAATACTGTATATTCAAGCCTACAGTATAGCGGGACTTCGGCCCTGATCGCAGGAATTACCGCGAATCGGGGGACAGTCCCGCGAAATCTGGGACGGTTGGGAGGTATGCCCGCACCCCTTTATTCAGTTGTTGAGCAGGGGGGGGGTGCCGGGGATCGAAGTTGTTTAGCGGGGGGTGCCGCGGATCAGAGTTGTTGAGGTGGGTGCCGCGGATAGCGGGACTTCGGCCCTGATCGCAGGAATTACCGCGAATCGCGGGACAGTCCCGCAAAATCCGGGACGGTTGGGAGGTATGCCCGTACCCCTTTATTCCACACACAGACCTTTCCATTCAGCACAGACGGACCCCCCTCCCCCATCCCATTCAGTACCTCAGATCAGCCATCAGCGCGGCACAGGCACAGCAGGTTCCCACCCCCTGTGTACACATAAACACCGGAGGGGGAGGCGGCTTCACTCTGTGCTCGCTGTGCCTGTGTGACATCCGGGCCGAGGCCGCTATACTCTTCAACACATTCTCGATTTTTCAGGGGGGGTCAATTTCCCCCCCTTGCCCTTATGAAGTGGATGCCCATGCCGAGATGTGCAACTTTTAGGTGCCACCCCCATTGTTCTCTGAAACCTCACAGATGCCAGGACAGGTTCCATCCCCTGCGGGCACTCTAGTAGCGGCTACGGAAGCATTGATTACATACCCCTTACCACCGAGCCTGAGCGGCACACATTTCGCGGGTCACAGTCAATACTTTATCAGTTTTTGTAGCTGTTTGGTTTTTTGGATACTGTAGCAGAAAGTATGTGATTTTTCCCCCCGAGCTCCCAAAGGAAGTTATACAACCACTCGACCCCATTATTCAGCACCGCGGAGTCATCTGAATGTAAGTCACAGCCGTTTACTACACAAAAGAAGTTCCCGGCGCAGAACTCGGCAAAGACGGAACACAATCACAGAAGATTAGGCTTCTCTCCGAGAGCTGGAAACGGTGCGAATACAATGGAGCCTGTGCTGGTTCTATTCTTTGTGGGTCAAGGGGAGAAATAAGTGAAAGGAATAATCAACGTTTAGGTCTACTTTTATAGGACAGTTTTATAACGGAGAAACGTCTAGGACTGATAAAGCCGGGATTATCAGAAACAAAAACAAACATGCTGCAGGAGGTTCTACTTGACCTAGAAAACCTGGAATACGGAGTGTGAAATACGCAACACTATTCAATATTAGCAATGTGTAGGTAGACATGCATGAAAAGGAAGCAGCGCACACATAACATTCCAAACTTTTGAGTAGATCCTTCTAAATCTACACAATGGGCCCGATTCAGATGCCTTTTGCGTATCTGTCCGGCGGCGTAGCGTATGGTGTTTACACTACGCCGCCGCAAATATTATGGGCAAGTGCCTTATTCAGAAAGCACTTGCTCCATACTATGCGGCGGCGTAGTGTAAACTGCACGGTGTAAGGCCGCGCAATTCAAATGAATGGAGTGGGGGCGTGATTCATGTAAATTAATCATGACCCTATGTCATTCACGTTTTCTTTGGACGGCGCATGCGCCCTCCGTGGACGTTCCCAGTGCGCATGCGCAAAATCACGTCGATTTTTATCAATGTAAATGACGTGAACGTCGAGCCCCATTCCCGAACAAGTTACGCAAACGACGTAGCCGACGGCAAATTCGACGCGGTCCCGACGTCCATACTTAAAGAGGAGTTTCACCTAAAAAAATGAAGTTTCCCTTAATCCACTCCTCACCCCCATACATGCCACATTTGGCATGTAATTTTTTTGGGGGGGGGAGTGGGGGCTTCAGGAGGAGTGGGACTTCCTGTCCCACTTCCTGCTTCCGCCGAGGGGCTGGTTAGGCGATTAAGCCTTAATCGCCTACACCAGCCCCTCCCTGTAGGCGATCACATGGGACACTGACAGGTCCCATGCGATCGCCTGTCCAATCAGCGACGAGCCGCGCCGCGCGCATGCGCAGTGCGGCTCGCGCATGCGCAGTGGGTGCCCGGCCGTGAAGCCGAAGGCTGATCACGGCTGGGTGCCCATAGTCGGGATGGAGATGCCGGCCGGGGAGGGGGGAGAGGAGCGGAGCCCCGGTCAGCGCGTCGCTGGAACGCAGGAGCAGGTAAGTGTATGTTTATTTAAAGCCCCCAGATACACTTTTTGTAGCTGCTGACTTTTAATAAACACCATTTTTGGCTGGAACGGGCCTTAGTCCGTAGGGTTCAATATTGAATTGGCTCCGCCCTTTGCAGCTATAACAGCTTCAACTCTTCTGGGAAGGCCGTCCACAAGGTTTAGGAGTGTGTCTATGGGAATGTTTGACCATTCTTCCACAAGGCTCGCAGTCTCCACTATAATTCATTTTAAAGGTGTTCTATCTGGTTGAGGTCAGACCAGTCAAGTTCCTCCACCATAAACTCGCTCATCCGTGTTTTTATGGACCTTGCTTTGTGCACTGGTCCAAATCATTTGGTGGAGGGGGGATTATGGTGTGGGGGTTGTTTTTCAGGGGTTGGGCTTGGCCCCTTAGTTCCAGTGAAGGGAACTCTTAAGGCGTCGGCATACCAAGACATTTTGGACAATTTCATGCTCCCAACTTTGTGGGAGGAGTTTGGGGCCGGCCCCTTTATGTTCCAATATGACTGCACACCAGTGCACAAAACAAGGTCCATAAAGACTGAGATGAGCGAGTTTGGGGTGGAGGAATTTGACTGACCTCAACCCGATAGAACACCCTTGGGTTGAATTAGAGTAGAGACTGCGAGCCAGGCCTTCTCGTCCAACATCAGTGCCTGACCTCACAAATGCACTACTGGAAGAATGGTCCAACAGTCAAGTTCCTCCACCCCAAACTCGCTCATCCATGTCTTTATGGACCTTGCTTTGTGCAATGATGTGCAGTCATGTTGGAACAGGTAGGGGTCGTCTCCAAACTGTTCCCACAAGGTGGAAGCATGAAATAGTCCAACATGTCTTGGTATGCTGACACCTTAAGCGTTCCCTTCACCGGAACAACGAGACCAAGCCCAACCCCTAAAAAACACCCCCACCCCATAATCCCCCCTCCACTGAATGAATTGGACCAGTGCACAAAGGCCCATAAAGACATGGATGGGCGAGTTTGGGGCGGAGGAACTTGACTGGCCTGCACAGAGTCCTGACCTCAACCTGATAGAACACTTTAGGCATGAATTAGAACAGAGACTGTGAGCCAGGCCTTCTCGTCCAACATCAGTGACTGACCTCACAAATGCTCTTCTGGAAGAGTGGTCAAACCTTCACATAGACACACCCCTAAACCTTGTGGACGGCCTTCCCAGAAGAGTTGAAGTTGTTGTAGCTGCAAAGGGCGGGGGGCCAACTCAATATTGAACCCTCCGGACTAAGACTGGGATGCCAATAAAGTTCATGTGTGTGTGAAGGCCGGCGTCCCAATACTTTTGGTAATATCGTGTATATGTGTGCCCCCATTGGGTCACAATCGTAGCTCAACCTGAACCCCCCACACACACAACCTGCTAGTACATGTGGATGGTAGGGATTAGTGGTAGTGGGGAGCAGGGCAGGCATCAGACATTTTGGGGCCCCTCACACAGCTTCAGGCAAGGGCCCCCTGGAGCAGAGAGCCGGGGGAGGGGGGGTGTGCTGCTGTAATTTAAGAAGGGGGGTGCTGCCGCAAATTGTGAACCAAGGGGGCTACCGCGAGAACGGGGGGGGGGGTTGTTACCGCAAATTGAGAATGGGGGGGGGGGGGGGGGCTGACGCGAATTGAGAACAGGGTGGGGTTGGGCTGGCCGCGAATTGAGAACCGTCAGGGGGGTTGCTACTGCAAATTGAGAACCGGGAGGGGGGGGGTTGCTACTGCAAATTGAGAACTGGGGGGGGGCTGGCAGCAAATTGAGAACCGGGGGGGGGGTCATCTCACTCACCTCTTCCTCCTGCCACGAATTGAAAGTGTTTTCTCTCCTCTCTTTCCTTCCCTTTAATTCCCCGGCACACGGCATCAGCGCTCGTCTCGACATCCATCATCTTATAAAAAGAGCCAACTCTTCTATTACGGCACCAATATACCCGCCATTCACTTCGCCAACTTCAATGGCTTCTTCTGAGTCTCGGGCCTCGTGGTCGCGATGGATGTGATATTAGCGGAAGAGCCGCGAGCTCGTAGAATTACCTTCCAATGTATCCTGTTATAACCGATACGGCTGTCATTTCCGCCTATTAAAACACTTTGCCGGAGTATTTAAAATGTGATCTGGGGGATGTCAGCAATCAGAATATTGCCTACTAGGTAAAAAAAGAGATAACATTACTGCCCAGCGGTCCGTGGAGAACGCTGCTGCCGCCGCCGCGTGATAAAACCCAGCGATACGGCTCTGAAGAGTTCTATCAGAAAGTAACATTATCTTTTCCATTAAAACAACTGTCAGACGTTCTAAAATGTTTCCTGGCTGTTTGGACCGGCGGCGATACGGCGGCGGGCCGCGGTGATGCGAATTTTGTGAGGATATTAGGTGTCTCTGTTCTTCTTATGTGTTTAAAGCTGAACTCCAGGAGTAATATCCAGATCTGGAATTCTTTGACATGTTGCCCCCTACGTAACACATAAGGGGCAAAAGGGGTGGGCTTTTACTCCCGCATACAGCAAATATGCGTCACTGGGCGGCGAATGTTTCTGAGTTGTGAATGCGCAGTAAGTGCATTCTCAGCTCGCAGTCTGGACTAAAAGTTGGTAGTCAGCAGAACAGGGACAGCCAATCACAGTGGTCACACTATCGTTAATCCTTACCACCCCCTGGGCGATCAAAACGTTTTCTTTTCCAATATTTTATTACATTTTCAAGATTATAACAAGCCATGGTTTGCCCACGCCGGGGCAACATAGAACAAAAAACAAGAAATAGCGCATTAGCACATAATAAACACCAAGACAAATTATAACCCAGGCCATGGAGGACCAGGTTGAAAATTAGGCCTGTGTCATAGGCACAAATGTCCTTCTGTACCCAGAAGTACAACAGCTTACACTGTAGGCAGGGCCGCCATCAGGAATGATGGGGCCCCTTACACAGCTTCAGACATGGGCCCCCTGGAAAACCGGGGGGGGGGCTGCTGCGAATTGAGAAGCGGGGGGGCCTTTACAAAAAAAGAAGAAATAAAGAAAAATATATATAAAAAAAGGGGGTAGCCATCCTGGGGACCTCTGGGCCCTTTAATAAAAAGAGAGAAAAAATGTATATGTATATATATATATTTTTTTTAAAAGGGTGGTTAATATCTGGGGCCCTGGGACCTCTGGCCCTTTAAAAAATAAAATTAAAATATATTAAAAAAAAATATATTTTTATAAAAAAACAAATAAAAAAAGAGGGGGTTGCAATCTGGGGCCCTGGGGGCCTCCGAGCCCATTGTGGACCTCCGAACCTCTAAAAAAAAAAAAAAAAAAAAAAAAATTGTCCCTTTAATAAAAAATAAAAGAAAAATATATTAAAAAATGTATTTTTTTATAAAAAATAAAGAAAAAAAGAGGGGGTTGCCATATGGGGCCCTGGGGGCCTCCGGACCCCTAAAAAATAATAAAAGAAAAACAATTGGCCCTTTAATAAAAAAGAAAAGAAAAATATATTAAAAAATATAGATTTTTATAAATAAAAAAAGAGGGGGTTGCAATCTGGGGCCCTGGGGGCCTCCGGGCCCTTGTGGACCTCCGAACCTCTAAAAAAAAAAAAAAAAAAAAAAAAAAATTGTCCCTTTAATAAAAAATAAAATAAAAATATATTAAAAAAATATATATTTTTATAAAAAAAAATAAAAAAAAAAGAGGGGGTTGCAATCTGGGGCCCTGGGGGCCTCCGGGCACTTGTGGACCTCCGAACCTCTAAAAAAAAAAAGAAAAGAAAAAAAATTGTCCCTTTAATAAAAAATAAAAGAAAAATATATTAAAACATTTTTTTTTTTATAAAAAATAAAGAAAAAAAGAGGGGGTTGCCATCTGGGGCCCTGGGGGCCTCCGGACCCCTAAAAAATAATAAAAGAAAAAAAATTGTCCCTTTAATAAAAAAGAAAAGAAAAAAATATTAAAAAATATAGATTTTTATAAATAAAAAAAAATAAAAAAAGAGGGGGTTGCCATCTGGGGCCCTGGGGACCTCTGCACCCCTAAAAAATTATAAAAGAAAAAAAAATTGGCCCTTTAACCACTTCCATACCAGGCACTTACGCACCTTCCCGCCCAAGCCAATTTTCAGCCTTTAGCACTGTCGCAATTTGAATGACAATTGCGCGGTCATGCTACACTGCACCCAAACAAAATTGGCGTCCTTTTTTCCCCACAAATAGAGCTTTCTTTTGGTGGTATTTGATCACCTCTGCGTTTTTTTTTTTTTGCGCAACAACTAAAAATAGAGCGAAGATTTTGAAAAAAAAAAAAGTTTTTATTTTTTTCTGTTAATTTTTTTGTAAATGAGTATGTTTTCTCTTTCAATTACGGGCACTGATATGGTGGCACTGATGGGCACCGATGAGGTGGCACTGATGGGCACCGATGAGGTAGTTCTGATGGGCACCGATTAGGTAGCACTGATGGGCACTGATAGGCGGCGCTGGTATGGGGCACTCATGGGCGGCACTGATGGGCACTCATGGGCGGCACTGATGGGCACTCATAGGCAGCACTGGGCACTCATAGGCAGCACAGATGGCCACTCATAGGCGGCACAGGTGGGCACTCATAGGCGGCACAGGTGGGCACTGATAGGCGGCACAGGTGGGCACTGATAGGCGGCACAGGTGGGCACTGATAGGCGGCACAGGTGGGCACTGATAGGTGGGCACTGGGCATGGATTGGCACTGTGGGGTGGCACTGACAGACACTGGGGTGGCACTGATGATTACTGAGGGGTGGCACTGATGGATCAATGTTGCCAATCAGTGCCCATGTGTGGGCACTGATTGGCATTTTTTTTTTTTACTGCCCCCTTTTTTTTTTTTTTTGCTGACTTATTTTTTTTTTTGTCTTTTTTTTTTTTTTTTTTTTGCCCTTTTTTTTGTATTTTTTTAGTTCCCTGGTGGTCTAGTGTGGCGATCCGAGGGGGGGCTGCGCTGATAAACAATCAGCGCGAACCCCCCCTGTCAGGAGAGCCGCTGATCGGCTCTCCTCTACACGCGTCTGTCAGACGCGAGTGAGGAAGAGCCGTCGGCGGCTCTTCCTGTTTACATCGTGATCAGCCGTGATTGGACACGGCTGATCACGTGGTAACGAGGCTCGCCGGAGACTCGTTACCGAGATCGGAGGTGCAGGGTGTCAGACTGACACCCCGCATCACCGATCGCTGCGCGCCCGCACGGGCGCGTGCGGCATGAAATCGTGCAGGCCGTTTGAGAACGGCCTGTCACGATTTCATAACCACTTCCCGGCCGTAAATCGGCTATTGGCCGGGCGGGAAGTGGTTAATAAAAAATAAAAAAAATATATATTAAACAATATATATTTTTATAAAAAATAAATAAAAAAGAGGGGGTTGCCATTTGGGGCCCTGGGGCCCCCGGGCCCCTGGAGACCTCCGGATCCCTTACAGGTGTAATGCCTGTACCCCCCTGATAGCGGCCCTGACTGTAGGCCTTCATATCAAAAATAAATGACAGGGAAAGCAGACAGGAAAAAAAGAGAAAGAGTAAGAAAAAGAGGAGAAGTATCACAGACACGGGACCCGCCAAAGCAAGATTTCTTAAAGCTGACCATAACTGGTCGGGGGTAGGGATGGAAAAGAATAACTTATCCATGGATTCCAGACTTTCAAAAATTTTGCATGCGAATCCTTCAATATACTGGACATCTGCTCATCAATCATCATAGCCGTCATTCTGGATCTCACCCCCTGGAATACAACAGACAGAGCCTTCCAGGCCTGGGCAATGGTCCTCTTAGCAGAAATAAAAAGATACGTGGCCAATTTCTGTTGGGGCGCAAACAGGCCCGGATCCCTATGGATCGTCACATGAAATAATGTCTGTAATAAGCCAAAGACCCTTGACCAAAAGCCGATCAATCGTGGGCACGACCACCATATATTATGTAAGACGTCCCCACGTTGACCACAATTCCGAAAGCATCTATCACTGCTGCCAGGATAAGCGTGGGCTAGTCTAGCTGGGACCCAGTACCACCGCAGGAGTACTTTATAAGCGACCTCTAGGGTGGAAGTGTTAAATGAACATTTCGCAATTGACGTCCAAGCTTTGCTCCAGTCCCCTCCCTCAATACTAAAACCAAGATCTCGCTCCCATTGTGTCACATAGGAAAGGGTTGACAAAGATGACCCACTATTAAGAGCTACATAAAGCGATGAAATAAGACCAGAGGACCCCGGAAAATGTAAACAAGTGTGTTTAAAAGAAGTCGTTCAAAAAGGAACAGTAGAAGTACGACGAAGAGATAAAATCCAATTACGCAATTGCAAATAATGAAAATGCTCTTGTCTGGGAATCTCGTGTGTCTCCCGAAGGGCCTCCCATGATGGGAACGAACGCGTGGATAAAAAGTGTTTCACTCTGGAGAAGCCATGAGTGGTCCACCAAGAGAAAGAACGGGGTTGTTCCTGAAATATTACAAGTTGTTCCTTATGAACAGGTCAATAGACTGTTGAGGTGTCAATTGAGTCAGGCTCCTAAGATATTTCATTGTCCATTGTGTGATGCTAATACTGTTTTGTGTCTATTGTACTAATTAAGGGCCAGATTCTCAAAAGAGATACAACGGTGTATCGCAGGAAACACCGTCGTATCTCTGTTTTTTTGCCCGGGTATCTATGCGTCTGATTCCTAGAATCACTTACGCATAGATACGGCGTAGATCCGACAGGTGTAAGACACTTACACCGTCGGATCTTAGATGTAATTCCTTCGCTGGCCACTAGGTGGCCTTTACGTTGATTTCTCATTTGCCTATGCAAATAAGCCTAATACGCCAATTCCCGAAAGTTTTTACGCCGCCTCGTCGTCGTTTACGTAAGTGTAAACCTACCCCTGCTATATGAGGGGTAGGCTTACGAAGTTCCGTCGTTGCCATGTTAAGTATGGCGTCGGGTCAGTGTCGTCTTTTTCCGTTGTTTTACTAAGTCGTTTTGACGTCGTTTTGACGTCGGTTTTAACGACGCTTTCCGACGTGAGCTGGAGCATGCGCACTGGGCTTTTTCCCCAACCGGCGCATGCGCAGTTCGATCGACGTGGGGGCGCGCTTAATTTAAATACAAGCCGCCGCCTTTCATTTACGCTGGGATACGCCGGGCCATTTACACTACGCCGCCGCAACTTACGGAGCAAGTGCTTTGAGAATACGGCACTTGCTCCAGTAAGTTGCGGCGGCGTAGTGTAAATAGCTTACGTGACGCCGCCGCAGAAGGTACGTGAATCTGGCCCTCAGTCTGTAAAGATCAGATGTCTAACTTTGAGGTGTTAATTGAGTCTGGCTTCTGAAAGACCTTTCAGTGTGGATGCTAATGACACTGTATTGTGTGAATACTATTGATGATAATATGTGATGTGAAAAGCAGGTGAGAGTCATAACATCTGACTTCTCAGGTGTAGTAATTAGGTCATGTTAATTATGTCAGACCGGTGCCGAAAAGTCTGTGGGATATGTATTGGAGACTCGTTAGCCCCCCCATTGTGTGACGTTGTGGGTGGAGTGTGTCTTTGTCCCGTTGATTACTGCAGCATGCTTTTTGGTGTATAAAAGACTGAGTTTTACCATTAAAAGGATTCATTCATTTTGGAACCAGAGAACAGAGCTGTGCGTGTCTCGTTTATTATGGAAAATGGAATGGGTCGTGTCTGCCGGATTGTGGAGTGTCGGATAAGCTGTCTTGGGTCGGTGGAATGGAAATCGTAAACGGTGGTGACCGTTACAATGATGATGAAGAGAACCCAGACAACAGAATCTAACAAACGTTCTATTCCTTCCAAACTCCACCCACAGCCAGAAAGGGGGAGGCGTGGTAAGAACCTTGTTGGGGTAATGAATGCAGTCTGTGTCCTCGTGGGGTAGAACTACCTTCATTTCCTGTCCGGGTGACTACCAGAGCATTGCCGGGATCTTAACATTTCCCATGCAGACTCCATTAGCGGCGCCGTCTCTAGTCCCCCTTTATAAATACATTTTATTGTTCAGTGAAGTTTTATTTTTCCACCGCCTCCTGCAACCTACAATTAGCAGTCAAAAGATCCGATTATGAACTTGCATATGTTCTATTTAAAGCCGCTTTGGGGTGCTCATTATCCTGGCAGAAGGCGTTATCACTTTTATACGATTATAGAAATTCTTGCACGTGTCCCCGAAGCCCAGAGAACACCCTGACACCCCCTGCCAAATCCCGAAACAATATGGTCAGTCGGGAGAGAAGGGAGGCGACCCCGAGCCATAAATATCAGCGCGTGTGTGGGGGCGTCTGAACAATTTCTCTGAACGTTCAGTTCATAAAACATTTGTACAGCCTTCCCCCAGCTACACATCTATTTTTAATATGAGAATAAAAGAGAAAATCTCACCAGGTCATTGACAGCAGCAAAAAAATAAATAAATGAAATGGTTCCCGATATGAACAATAAATGGCAAATGAAAGAAATAATAATCATAAAAAAGGCGCTCGTTGTTCATGTGAAGAGTGGAGGCAAAATGAAAATCTGAAATTATTCTCAGATCGATACAAAGAAAACCGAACTCCCATCTCCACTTCTGTGTCCTAGATATCCTGGTCAGAAAGGTTATATGAACTCAACCACACAAATATACAGTGAGAGGGAAAAAGTATTCGTCCCCCTGCTGATTTTGTACGTTTGCCCCACCGACAAAGAAACGATCAGTCTATAATTTTAATGGTCGGTTTATTATAACAGTGAGGCCGCGTACACACAACCGAGAAATTCGTTGGGTGAAACACATCGTTCTGCCCGTCGAGTTCCTAGTTCGGCAGTCAAAAAGCTTGTTGAGCCAAATTTTCCCATTGAACAACGAGGAAACAATCAGGAAATTGATGGGCAGCTCATTTGGTGAAAGGAAACAGGGGAACACGGGAACAGTCCACATGCCTGTATTCCGGGGATGTACACAGACAGTGACCACCATGGAGAAGCAGGAAAAAGCCTGCCAGTGCTGTAGTTGTTGCGGGTTGGCTGGAAGAATCAGCCTAAAGTGCAGTGCCCGACGGTGTGTGACCTCACTGGGGTGAAAGGAAGAATCCACAACGCGTTTCAGAGCGTGCATGAGGCAGGTACAGAGCATGCGTGCTCCTTTCTCAAGTGGTCACCTATGGGCTCTGCGCTTCAAGCTGGTTCTTCCAGCCAATCCAGAACAACTACAGCATTGCCCACCTTCTTCCTGCTTCTCTGCGGTGGTCGCGGTTTGTGTAAATCCTCGGAATAGAGGCGTGTGGACTGTGTGCTTCCTTCCACCAGATGAGCTGACCATCAATTTCCTGATGTGTGTTCATATATCCTTGCCATTTGTAAAATAAATATTGCACTTAGAGGCATGGGCATCCGCTGAAATGTTTTCAGAGGGGGGCGCTTCGGCAGCGGCGATACACAGTCGCATTTTACCCTTTCTTCGACCGCCAGCGGGGGTTAAAATGGCCCCCCCCCCCCCCACATTAAAATGTAAAAACACCCCACTGTGTCCCCTGCATCTTTCAATATCTTTTTGTCACTACTGTGTATCCCCTCTCCACAACTGCACCTCTGGACCCCTTTACATTACACAGCACCCTGCAACTCTGGACCCCTTTACATTACACAGCACCCTGCATCACTGGACCCCTTTATATTACACAGCACCCTGCACCTCTGGACCCCTTTACATTACACAGCACCCCACAGCTCTGGACCCCTTTACATTACACTGCACCCTGCATCACTGGACCCCTTTACATTACACAGCACTGGACCCCTTTACATTACACGGCACCCCTTTCCCTTGACTGAAACACTACACTATATTGACAGTATATATTTTTTCAGGTCTAAAAGAGGAACCTTTCGGAATGAGGGACAAATGGATTTGATTCCAGAAGAGGGACAGGCACTCTTAATAAGGGACAACTAGAGGGGAGGGGAGCTCTGCAGTCACCGCTTAAATTGTCCCCAGGGCCAGTTCAGCCCTGGCTCTCCCCGGCAATTTCAGGGGGGTGCAAAGACCTCCCTTGCCCTATGGAGCGGACGCCCATGCTTAGAGGCGCTCCTCTGTCTTTTTTCTATGTAGCAATATCCCAGTCCTCCTTACAGATTGGGTTACAAGGCATAGTGGGTGTAATACAAGGTAGATTCATGGGCGCTAGACACTTCTTACATGCAAAGATATTTTATTCCTCTTGAACAGAAGATTGGGAGAGAGGGTTTAGGGCAAGGACACCCTTAGGTAGTTGTCAGACTCCGAGACTTCTACAAGTAGACAGCCATGCAGGGAAAGGCGTCCAACAATACACCACATCTGTGTGTGTAGGAATGCTGTATCCTATGGCAACAGTCTTAGGACAGTTCCTAACACAAGTCGTAACGAATTCCTTTACTTTTCTACAATCACTTTTTGTAGGTTCTCAACCCACTAAGCTCCCCGTCTTTCTCTCTAGACTAGACACTGGCACTAAATCCCTAGAGCTCTTCCAATCTTCTCAGTGGTATCTTGCTCAAGCTTCAACCCCGCTTTTTTGCTGGGTTCCTGATTTGGCACTCCAGATACTTATAAAGCTTCATCCCACTGGCCTGCTCAGTCGCTGGCTTGACACACAAGGCTGCTCTACAAGTGTCACGTTCGGTGGCTGGGTCCTTGGCTTGACATTTGCTGAAGTTTACCAATTTTTTACCGTCCCCGGTTGGTGAGAATGCTGCTCCTGTACTTGCTTCAGCTACTCACTGTGGTCCCTGGTAATAAGGCGGATGGTCCCTTAGTGGCGACAGCTTCCCCTCTAACTCCGACCACAACAGGTTCTCCAGCCGGCAGAACAGTCACTTCTGGTTGGACTGCAAGCCGCAGTCCCAACCCTACGCTGCTCTCTTGCTTTTGGATAGGCCCTCAGACAGCCTAGCAGCCAGATGTCCCCAGGATAGGCCCGAACTCCAGCCTGGCAGTACAACACACGTCCACCAAGACAGCCATTCAGGTGGCACAGAACACCGATCACCTGACTCCACCCAAATATATAGGTTCTCCAAGCAGGACAAGAGATTTAAGAAAACCCCTGCCCATTGGCTGAGATACACTCCTAATCTGTCCTTGCTTTGCCTTTGTCTTATCTAATGCCACCAGATACCCGGCCACCTAGCGGCAGAAGAGAGAAGATGTGCAGCAGTTCCAGACTTAGGGTGAACTCAATTGATCTCTAACAATGAGCCAAGGTAAATTTAGGAGAAACCCTGCCTAAACATCAGGGTTCTACATCTATATTGTACCTCAGAGTTGGCTTCACTCCAGAGAAGAGCTTTTTGCCTGGTCCTCTATTCAGAGATCATGATCGAGAAGATCAAGATCATCATGAAGTTCAAGATCATCGAGAAGATCATCATCAAGATCATTGAGAAGATCATCATCATCAATATCATCGAGAAGATCATGATGAATGAATGAATGAAAACAAGATCATCGCCTCTGGGCGCTTGTTGTTCCTGTCTCCTTTGAGAAGATCATCATCATGATCAAGATCATCGAGAAGTTGGCTTTCGGATCATGATCAAGATTGGGGTTATGCATTATTTTGCATAAATAAAGATTCCCATGAAGAAGACAGAGAGCTTTAAAAGCATCTGTCTTTATCATGATCAAGATCATCGAGTCTGGCGGCCGTAAGATCAGACGAGCGATGATTGGGGAGTCAAGATCATCGAGAAGACCACGACCGGTCATCATCATGATAGATGGTGAGATCAAGATATTTGTGCATCGAGAAGATCATCTTTGGCGCTATCAAGGCGGGGGGGTCCATGTTGAAAGTTGATTCCTGCGCTTGGCGTGAAACAGGAGAAGTCGTTTTCGCTCCAGAAGATCTCTTTGTCATCATCATCAAAGATCAAGATCATTGAGTAGATTATCATTGAGAAGATCATCATCGACACAAAGACTCTGCTATTGACTTTTTATTCCCCATATTCCCTGCTATGGACTTTTTGTAATTCACTTTCCATTTAGTGTGTGGTTGATACACAACAATCCTGTGCCTTAGCATTCCTCCCCCCCGTTAAAATCGAATAATAGGGCCTTGAATCTTACCAGAAGGTCCAATGTGGAAGATGTTTCCTTACCCGGTAATACGGCCAAAGCAGCAAAAACACGGGAACTGCAACATTTAATAAAAGTAATAACAACTCTTTTGGCAGCAGACCACAGAACAGAATCCTGGCGGTGTTCACACCGCCACCTCACTGTACGGAAATCTTAGCTCTCACAATCCACGTCTATTTTAAGACGTGTATCAGACCAGTAATTGAAGAGTTGAACTTGGTGTTCTTTAGATTAAGGAACACTTTCAAAAAAAGAAAAAAACAGCCTGTTTTCTGGTTTGTTCCTCCGACGCACAAGGCAGACGCTTTGTTAGCCGCCTGCCAGACGAAGCTCTGAAACTGCTTTTAGCTTTTAGTGAAATTAAACAGCTAAACTGCCTGAAAAGACCAATTAACGGTTCTGAAGTGAAAGCCGACAATATGCAAAATATGAAGAGTCAGAGTGCGAGAAAAGCGAAGGCTCGACTTATTAGTGCCGAAAACAAGTCGTGATTTTGCTGGTCTGCTCCTTCAACAGACGGAGGGGGAGGACTGAATCCACCCGAATTTCTTGGAAATGAAAAAGTACAAAGGTTTACAGGTATACATTTTAGACCTGATTGAAGATCAGCTGGGGGACACCTCACATAATTGGCCTGTGTGGGGTGACAGCTTCCTGGCAGGTTGGTACACGTGGGTTCGGATCCTAGTCAGAACATGCCTGAGCTCATCACTATTCAAGACGCTTTAGATCCATATTTTTGAGGTCCAATGGTGCTTCCAAGTGAATTCTTTAGGAAGGTCGGTAGTTTATTGATCAGAGGAACAGGTTAAAGTACACCATCAACGCGTTTACAGTGCTTTGAAAAAGTATTCATACCCCTTAAAATTTTCCACATTTTGTCATGTTACAACCAAAAACATAAATGTATTTCATTGGGATTTTATGTCAGAGACCAACACAAAGTGCCACATAATTGTGAAGTGGAAGGAAAAATTATACAAATAAATATGTGAAAAGTGTGGGGGGGGGGGGGGGGCATTTGTATTCAGCCTCCTTTACTCTGATACCCCAGATTGGAACTCTTCTCGTACACAATAACATTTGGCAAGGCTGTTCCTAGCTTCTGTGTAATTAATCCTAATGGCTCTGGGTTAAAGGATACATCTCTATACAAGCATTGATATTATGGGGGAACTCTAGCAAGCCTTACAATGCATTGATATTATGGGGGAACTCTAGCAAGCCTTACAATGCATTGATATTATGGGGGAAATCTAGCAAGCCTTGGATCTCAACCATTCTTCTTCCCATTAACCCTTCTTTACTTCATTGCCAGAGCGGACTTGACCTCGGCTCGGATCAAGGCTTGCACGGTGCTCTGCACCCCTGGCACCCGTGCCACTCGGTGTCCACCAAGTCTCTTTCTCCATCTCCAGAGGCTTCAAGGACCAGAGGTGCAAGGGAGGCCTCCCCACTACTTCGGTCTCACCTCAGGTACGTGGCCCTCGTGACACTCTCTATGCTGGGCTGCCTCTGATTTCAATACATTGCATTTCTGGAAGGTAAAGTCGTAACGAAATTAAAACTCATGGTCTGTAATTTTTTTTCTGGTCAGTGACTCAAAAAAGAAAGCCAAAGGATCAGCATGACAGTCAGGCAACCAGTGCTTTCAGTTAGCAGAAGGTTAGTGTAAGGGTCACCACCGTTTACGATCTTTCATCAACCCAAGACAGCTTATACGACGGTCCGACAATCCATGTAGACACGATCCATTCCATTCCCCCAGAATAAGGAGACTCAGCTCTGTTCTCAAGTTTCAAAATGTATGAATGAACAACTGCTTTAATGGTTAGCTCTCTTATATACAGTAAAAACATGTTAGGGTTAATCAAAGGAACAAAGAAACTCTCCACCCCCCTAACATCACACAGTGGGGCTTCAATCACATTCTCTTAGATCAGTGGTGGCGAACCTTTTTGAGCCCGAGTGCCCAAACCGTGACGCAAAACCAACTTATTTCTTTCAAAGTGCCAACACAGAATTAAACCTACCAGCGGCCCTGTACAGAGGATTTGACGGATTATCACTCTGAATAAGCCCCAAGGGACCAAAAATGTATGATTCTGCCAGATTCGCTCAGAATGCAGGGTTCAGGAATGCATTGTGCTCAGAATGCACTGTGCAACATACACTGACCTATTTGAAAAATCCACTGACCTATTTGACCATTAAACCTACCTACCTGACACATGCACTCACCTACCTGACACATGCACTCACCTACCTACACACAGTAGAATGTAGATCCATCCTCCTTACCTTTTCATGGCCTCGTCGTCCAGCTTTCCCCAGGCAGGATTGTAGCAATCCCCGTCATCCAGCCGCTCCTAGATATCCCCGCCCCCGGGAGGTCAGCTACAAGCCATTGCACCGCTCCACATGGCTATGGATGATCTGCTCAGAGCACCGCTCCTCCCCCTCCGTTTTCTCACAGGCTGCACTAGAAGGACAGACTGAACCAAAGTTGTCCTGGAACAGGGAGAGCTGGCATATTATGCCTGCAGAAAGGAATGCCTGAATGCCTTACCAGAGGTATAGGGGTTCGGGTAGGCAATAAGCTGCAGAACAGAGTCGGGATAGTGGAGAAAGAATTTTACACCCCCCCCCCCTAAACAGCGCACATAGTGACTGGCTGCCACCCTCCTGCCGACATCATTGGCACTGATGCAAGGAAGGGGGCCGATGTCCTGTCGATACAGTGCAATTGACTGCCTGGCTGGGGGTATCCCCTGGCGTGCTGACAGAAAGGGCTTGGAGTGCCATCACTGTCTTAGATAATGACATTCAGTTGAGGTAATTATCCCCCAGACGTTTTGTCTCCGACAATAAGCTATTCACATCTGATCATCAATGGGCTTTTCACACCATACAGTGTCATTAGCATCACACAATGGAATGTCTTTCAGAAGCCAGCCTCAATTAACACCTCAACAGCCTATAATACACAGGAAAGAGTAATTCTTATTGTTGTGGGTCAGCATAAAATCACCTGTAATATGTCCAGAGTCATTAGTGACGCTGGCACAGGAGTACCCCCCATCCCTCAAAAGTCTCTGGGCGTCACGGGTCATTCTGTTACAGTTAGCATTGACAGCCCATGTCTTTCTTTTTTGGACAATTTCCCTTCTACAGTCACAAAACTGCAAACTGCTCCAGCCATTGGAAGGTTAAGAGGTCCAATGTAATTGGGAAATAATTAATTTCCATGTGAACCATTATCCTGGAAGCAATTTGTCAGGGAAGGAATTATGTGCCCGGGACCTTCGGATGAATTAGACATATTTCATTAAAATCCTGGTGATTAATGACGGAAGTGTATAGTCTCCTGCAAATATTAATGAACTTTTCTTTTTTTTTTTACTTTAAAATGTCTCAAACAACAAAAAGCAGAATATGAAATATTTCAGATATACACTATATGGCCAAAAGTTTGTGGATATCATTCCGAAACCATGGGCATTAACATGGTGGTCCTTCCTCCATGGCTATTTATATGGAGTTGCCCCCTCAAATTCTTCCAAAGGTTTCAGTTATGACCCCCCCCCCCCCTTTCCTTCTTTTCTCTAGATGGTACATACTGTTCTAAATCCCTGTGGTCTCTCCTGGTGGGTTTCATCCCTCAGATCTTGCTCCATGATTACAGAATATTATTATAATAATGAATAGGGAAGAAGTTGGAGTAATTGATCATGAGGGGATTATGGTTACATAATGAAGATCCCATTACATGAACGTATCAAGAGATTTTTTTTTCTCTGTAGTTGTTAGTGACTCCAATGTATTTAGATCTATTCCTACAGGGGGAATTTTACAAATCTACATATGTAATATAATTATGGAAAGCTTGTAGAAAAACTGAATTATGCCTAAAATTACAAACATGGAAGCATCCCAAAAGTGATTAAAACGACATTCTCACTGCAAACACCCCATACTGTATATTTATGTTAACTACAATGCACCACACAAGAGGCGCCCTGAGAACACCCGGTGGGAACTTTTTTGTTTCTTCATTGTACATTTATGAAAAAGAAAACTGTTCTGAGATCTATGAAGGATATTATTTAACAGAATGAAAACATTGTGTTATTTGTATTTTCAAATAATTTTTGGGTAGGAAGCATAAAAGATAGTAAAGTACACATGAAGAATGAAGAGGTTTCTTGGGAGGGTTTTGGGTCTCTGAAGCACCAACAAGCTCGTCATATTGGGAACATTATAATCCAGATGATTCCTATAAGTGACAGAAGGTCCGGCGCTGGTTGGTCTGCCTAATGGTATCGTAATACAGCCCGTGGATGACCCTCTGGAGACGCGGCATTTAAAATTCCAACTACTCAATTGCTACAACAGATATCCCCGTGTTTACTGAGCTCCAGGCAAACTATCCTTCAAGCCAACTAAGGCCCGGATTCACAAAACAATTACGCCGACGTATCTCGAGATACGGCACGTAAGTATACAAATGCGCCGTCGTATCTGTGTGCCGTGCTCACAGAACTAAGATACGCCTAAAAACTGACTTCATCCGACCAACGTAACTCGCCTACGCCGGCGTATAGTGGGCGCATAGTTACGCTGGACGCATTTGGTACTCCCATTGATTTCCGATGCAAATATGCAAATGAGGGAGATACGCCGATTCATGAACGTACTTGCACCCAGCACATGTTTTAAGCGATTTGCATAAGGCTTACGTCCGGCGTAAAGTTATTTTTCATATAGGAGGCGCAACCCATGCAAAGGTATGGACCAGGGAACTCAAGCCGTTGTATTTTACTTTGTTTACGTAGTACGTGAATAGGGCTGGGCATAGGTTACGTTCACGTCGTAGGCAGTGATCCGTCGTATGTTAGGCATTAGATCCAATGTGATTGTGAGCATGCGCACTGGGATACGTCCACGGGACTGCACATGCGCCGTTCGTTTTAAGTACTTGTATGACGCTCGGCCCATCATTTGCATTGGGTCACGCTTCATTTAAATGTATTAAGCCCACTTCCAGCCCATTTCCACTTACGCCTACAAATTTACGCTATCTCGGCGCAGATTTGGGAGCATTTGCTTTGTGAATTCCATGCTTGCCTCTCCGCGCTGCGCCGGCGTAGCTTAAAAGAGATACGCTGCAACGGCATAAATATGCGCCGATGTATGTGAATCCGGGCCTATGTCTCTATCAGAGACTTTGTAGACAATTGTGCTTGTCCAACTGTAGCACTACCCGCAGACCGATAACAAGCCTGAACACCAACTCCAAGATTATGGAGAAAGCTGTAGTACAACTGCTACAACTCCATTTGGACACACACAAACTCTTGGACCCACTTCAATCAGGTTTCCGCCCAGGCCATGGCACTGAAACAGCACTTCTCAAAATATGGGACGATGCCCCTCGAAGCAGCAGATGACGGAGAATCTTGTCTCCTGGTGCTGCTGGATCTCAGTGCGGCTTTTGACACTGTAGACCACAAAACTCTACTCATTCACCTTAAAGAAGTAGCAGGAGTCACAGACGCAGATCTACCATGGTTCGCATCCTTCCTAAAAAATCATTCCCAGACAGTAAAACTAGGAGCCTTCACCTCTGAAACTCGCGTAATTTCTTCTCAAGGATCACCCCTGTCACCCGTGCTCTTCAACATCTACCTTCGCCCACTCCTCAAAATCATCAGTAAACAGGACCTGTGCTACCACTCATACGCTGATGGCACGCAACTCTACTTTCGCATCACCGGGAAAAAAGACAGATATAACGGTCTGGAAAAATGCCTCGCATTGATCGATGATTGGATGACTGAGAGCTCCCTCAAACTCAATGGATCCAAGAAAGAACTTCTTCTCCTCCATGCAAACCGAAAGACAAAAGCTGAGATTTCATGGACACCACCCACCATCCTTGGACAGATGATCACCCCGAGCACCAAAGTCAAAAGTCTCGGATGAATCTTTGACTCTGAGATGTCGATGGATGCACAAATACGATCAGTAGTCAGCACATCCCACCATCTCCTCCAGCTGCTGCGTAGACTCATCCCCTTCATTCCAAAAGAAGACATGGCAGTAGTAGTTGGAACTATCATCAATTCCCGACTCGACTACGCAAACTCCCTCTATATTGGCCTACCTTAATATCAGATTTTGCGTTTACAAGTCGTCCAAAACACGGCAGCCAGACTGGTAACGGTGAAAAAACCCTGGGAATCAATCAACCCGTCACTGAAGACCCTTCATTAGCTAACCGTAAAGGATCACATTCAAGACCCTCTGTCTTACCCACAAGTGCACACAAGGAAACGCTCCTCAATACTTGTGTGAGAAAATAAAACACTACACCCCCAAACACATTCTCCGATCAACCAACCAAAACCTCCTCCACATCCCCAAGTCCAGCTACAAATCAAATGGAGAACGTTGATTTGCAGTCCAAGGACCATGGCTATGGAACGCTCTACCAACGGACATCCGCATGGAAGAAAACCATCGGGCCTTCAGGAAAATACTTAAGACTCATCTCTTCTGAAGGATCAGGACGATAGTGGATGGAAATAAGCGCCTTGAGGCGATTCAGTTCGCATTTGTAGCGCTATACAAGTTATTCACTCACTCCCGATGGAGCTGCTGATGTGATTTGGGTGGCACGTTACCTCTAGCTTTCCGCTGTCTAGGGTACTGGATGAGAGCTGTAATAAAGTTAATATCCACACTGCCGATGTCTTTTCTGTGCCTTATTACTCAACGGGGTAAAATGGTAAAGATAGTGATAGGAGCAGGGATAGAAGAAATGGAAGGTGGCGGATTCAGGGTTAACTGGTTTCTGGAAGCAGTCCTGCTTCCTACGACGACTTTCTTCGCCACTCTAGCCAGAGTGGGTATAGTACACCTGGATAGGCCTTTCTCACCAGCCTAGCAGCCAGGGTGTCACTCAGGCCCCGTACACACGGCAGAGAACCTCGACGGGCGGAACACATCGTTCCGCCCGTCGAGGTTCTCGGCCGGCCGTCAGATTCGGCGACCAGCCCGTCGGGAAAGGCGACCAGCCATTCATCCCGACGGGCCGTCGAGCAAATAGAGAACCTGCTCTCTATTAGCTCGACGGGTTTCCTGACGGGCGGGGCTTGCCGAATCCGTACACACGGCCGAGGTTTTCGGCAGAATTAGGCTCCCAGCGAAGTTCTCGCTGGTTTCTGCCGAGAACCTCGGCCGTGTGTACGGGGCTTCAGAGCTTTAGCAAAGTTCCTGCCACAGACCTTCCCAAAGATGGAGATATTCTTGGTTGGAAATCCTTCTCAAACTGGATTTGGCACCCGGATCTCCTTCAAACAGCTTTAGTGATTTCAGGACTGACAGGCAACCATCATTCAGCCTCTCAGAACGATGTGTCCTTTGATGAAACAACAGGTCTCTCCTGAGATACCAGCCTCCTGCTCGGTACTCCTGCGGACAAGTTCCTCATCGGGCGGCTTCCTCCCTTGGGACGGACAGCACAGGACCACTTGCAAATAGCAGACCCAGTCTACCCACCGGGCCTACAGGTAGATTAGTTGTTCCGGACCAATGTGGTCCCAGAGCCAGGAACATTCTAACACACACCCCGGCCAGGAGGGCCACACACGGGGGTGGTGGGATGACTGCCCAGGCGGATGGCGGTGGGGATGACGACCCGAACCAATGGCGTCTGTCCCCTAAATACCCCTCCCCAGCATGCACAGCGAGGCGAACAAACCTCCGGATTGGCTGCCGAGGAGAAGCATCCACATGACCCTGACCTCACTGCTGCCACCTACTGTCTGGGGGTGTGAGGTTTCCCTGACAACAAACATGGCACATAGTACAGCCAGAGCTGAAGCAGAGTCCCTAAATGTAACCAAATAAACATGGTCAGAGGCCACATTTCTGCAACACATTCATATTTCCCCATGGTGTGTTTTTTTATCTTTATAAAGATAAAAGTACAGAAAAATAGCTGTCAATCCCCCAGAAGTCCAGTGAGCTTGTAACTTCCTCTGCTGCACAGAAATCTCATTGGGGGAGGAGAGAGGGCAGGGACGAGCGTCTGCCCAGCTGCACATAGAGGTGCAGGATCAGGCGGAGGAGTTCTGTCCTCTCCTCTGCTGCTGACTGCCAAGATGGAGGGGGGGGGCTGGAGATGAGGAGGGTGCTGTAAGTGCACAGAGAGGCACAGGATTTGTGGGAGGAGTTCTGTCCTCTCCTCTGCTGCCAACTGCTAAGATGGGGGGGTGGGCAGAGAAGAGCATGTACCCAGCTGCACATAGAGGTGCAGGATCCGGCGGAGGAGTTCTGTCCTCCCCTCTGTTGCTGACTGCTAAAATGGGGGCGTGGGGGGGGGCAAAGTCTCCCCGGCTGCACATAGAGGTGCGTGATCTGGTGGAGGAGTTCTGTCCTGCCCTTTGCTTCTGACTGTTAAAATGGGGGTGCAGAGACGAGTGTCTTCAGAGCTGTGCATAGAGGAGCATGATCTGGTAGAGGAGTTCTGTCCTCCCCTTTGCTTCTGACTGCTAAAATGGGGGCCTGGGGGTGCAGAGACGAGCGTCTCCCCAGCTGCACATAGAGGTCCAGGTTCTGGCAGAGGAGTTCTGTCCTCTCCTTTGCTGCTGACTGCTAAAATAGGGATGTGGGGGGGGGCAGAGACGAGTGTCTCCCCAGTTGCACATAGAGGTGCATGATCTGGTAGAGGAGTTCTGTCCTCCCCTTTGCTGCTGACTGCTAAAATTGGGGGCGTGGGGGGACAGAGGTGAGCGTCTCTCCAGCTGCACATAGAGGCGCATGATCTGGTAGAGAAGTTTTGGGCGGAGATGAGGGGGGGGGGGTGCCACAGTTGCAGGAGAGATATGAGAGGTCCACAGAATGTGGCCTGAAAGACCCACGGGCCTTGTGTTTGACACATGTGCCATAAGACACGCAGTCTCAGGACGAGTTCCTTTAACACCCAAGCCAAAGAGGCCAAAGTGTGCCCCTCTATGAGCTGTGAGCAGCAGCATAGGATGCAGGTTCTGAATCTTCTGCTCCACCTTCCCGCCGACGCACCAAAGTCGGTAACCTCTCTTGCCAACCGCTCTACCTGACCCCCCCTGACTTGAAGTGTGTTATTGGCAGGATCACCAGGTGAATATAAAGGGGGGGGGGTGAAGAAAAAAAAAAGAAAACGAATTCAGCAACTTCTTCTAAGAACTAGTAAACTGCAAGTCATGACATATTTTAGGAAGTAGTACTCTCTATAAGCTCTGTGTTTCTTGGACTGGAATTTGTAGGTAATAAAACCATTACGGGACTTTGCTTATTTTCTCTCTGTACCGGCGGGAGAAAACGTTGGAAATAAAGTTTCGAGCTGTGCCCCGGCTCATTTGCATTCATGACTATTTTTTTTTTTACTTTGCGCTTTCTCCTCTCACCGTTATTGCCGTCATTACATTGCTGGAAGAAAGGCAAAAAAAAAAATCTCCTTTCTCCATCTGCAAAGTTTTATTGGCGTCTCTCTCTTCCATTTTCCACCTTCTTTATTATACCGGCGTTATCACAAAAAAAAAGATTGTTAAAGCGCCAAGACCATTCGCACGCTAAATGCAAGATGACTTCCTAATTAAGAGAAGTTATGCGCTTAATTTTCTATCCAGGAGGTTGTTGCCGGCTGGTTTTTAGTGGAACAATTTCTGAAATTCCCTGAAGTGGAGTGAAGAATCGGGGCTTTTTGTGATACTTAAACAGAGACTGTCCGTGAAGGTTCTCATTCCTTCCGGTTATGGTAGAGATAGTGATAGTCACATTCACAGTTGCAATTAAAAGTATGTGAACCCTTTTGGAATGATATGGATTTCTCATAAAATGTCATATATTTATCTGAGCCACAACAATAGACAATAAGGCCGCGTACACACGATTGGTCCAACCTGATGAGAATGGTCCGACAGACCGTTTTCATTGGTTCACCGCTGAAGTGGCCTGATGGTCTGATGTGCGTACACACCATCAGTTCAAAATCCGATCGACGTACTGAAAAAACGAAGTTCAATGCTTCCAAGCATGCGTCGACTTGATTCTGAGCATGCGCTGGTATTTGAACCGATGTTTTTGTGTACTAACAATCGGTTTGGACCGATGGTCAGGCGTCCATCAGTCCGATTCTCATTGGTTTGAACCGATCGTGTGTACGCGGCCTCACAGTCTGCTTACACTAATAACACACACAGAATTAAATGTAAACATTCACAGTGCAGGTGGAAAAAGTATGTGAACCCTGAGACCAGCGGTGTCAAACTCAATTTCAAGGTGGGCCGCATCAGCATTATGATTGCCCTCAAAAGGGTTGGTTGTATCTGTAAGATTAGATGTCCAGCGTATCCCCTCCCCTTACATTAGTTATCACAAGCCCCCCTCATCATCAGAAGTTGAGTCCCCCACCCTCCCTTACATCACAGAGCACCCTCCTTTCCTTATGCTGCTGCTGGGAGGAAGCTGGATGCATTGCTTGAAAGCAGAAAGTACGGGGTCTGGAGGAGGACCAGAGGAGGGCTGGAGCTGCAGAAGAGGTGTGAGGGCCACATGAAATGGCCTGGAGGGTCGGATTTGGCCCCTGGGCCTTGTGTTTGACACCTGTGCCCTAGACTAATGGAGTCCAATCAATGAGATGAGATTGGAGGTGTTGGTTACAGCTGCCCTGCCCTCTAAAAAAACACACACCAGTTCTGGGTTTGATTTTCACAAGAAGCATTTCCTGATGTGAATGATGCCTCGCACAAAAGAGCTCTCAGAAGACCTGCGATTAAGAATTGTTGACTTGCATAAAGCTGGAAAGGGTTATACAAGTATCTTCAAAAGCCTTGCTATTCATCAGTCCACGGTAAGACATATTGCCTATTAATGGAGAAAGTTCAGCATTGCTGCTACTCTCCCTAGGAGTGGCCGTCCTGTAAAGATGACTGCGAGACCACAGAGCAGACTGCTCAATGAGGTGAAGAAGAATCCTGGAGTGTCAGCTAAAGACTTACAAAAGTCTCTGGCATATGCTAACATCCCTGCTCTGGCATATGCTAACATCCCTGTTAGCGAATCTACGATACGTAAAACACTAAACAAGAATGGATTTCATGGGAGGATACCACAGAGGAAGCCACTGCTGTCCAAAAAAAACATTACACGTTTACAGTTTGCACAAGAGCACCTGGATGTTCCACAGCAGTACTAGCAAAATATTCTGTGGACAGATGACACCAAAGTTGAGTTGTTGGGAAGAAACACGCAACACTATGTGTGTAGAAAAAGAGGCACAGCACACTAACATCAAAACCTCATCCCAACTCTGAAGTATGGTGGTGGGGGCATCATGGTTTGGGTCTGTTTTGCTACATCAGGGCCTGGACGGATTGCTATTATCGAAGAAAAAATAAATTCCCAAGTTTATCGAAACATTTTGCAGGAGAACTTAAGGCCATCTGTCCAGCAGCTGAAGCTCAACAGAAGATGGGTGTTGCAACAGGACAACGACCCAAAGCATAGAAGTAAATCAACAACAGAAGAAAATACGCCTTCTGGAGTGGCCCAGTCAGAGTCCTGACCTCACCCTGGTTGAGATGCTGTGGCATGACCTCAAGCAATCGATTCACACCAGACACCCCAAGAATATTGCTGAACTGAAACAGTTCTGTAAAGAGGAATGGTGAAGAATGACTCCTGACTGTTGTGCGCGTCTGATCTGCAACTACAGGAAACGTTTGGGTGAAGTTATTGCTGCCAAAGGAGGTTCAACCAGTTATTAAATCCAAGGGTTCACATACTTTTTCCACCTGCACTGTGAATGTTTACATGGTGTGTTCAATTAAAACATGGTAACATGTAATTCTTTGTGTGTTATTAGTTTAAGCCGACTGTGATTGTCTATTGTTGTGACCTAGATGAAGATCAGATCACATTTTATGACCAATTTGTGCAGAAATCCATATCATTCCAAAGGGGTTCACATACTTTTTATTGCAACTGTAGCTGAACTGTCACGTATCTGATAGGAAACTGAAATGGCAAGTGTAGCACACTCCAGTGGTGGTGCGTCCATAGAGGGCGCAGGAGCGCCGCCCCCACTCTCCTACACCGCTCTATCACTAGTGAATCTATCTATTGTCGCAGCTGCCGCCCCCTATTCAGGTCTCCGGCCCCTCATCGGGCGATGAGCATCTAAATCACATCGGCGGGGGTGTTTTTGGAAGCTGATTAGAGACGTAGTCTAATAGGCTTCCAAATTGTTAAACATAGGGAGCAATGCTGTGTGTCCGTTGTTTACACAGTGTTGTGTCAGAGAAGCAAATAAATTGCTTCCCTAACACTGACCCACCTCTCAGCCAATCAGGTGCACTGGGTCTGGTTACCGCTCACCTGATTGGCTGAAGCGATGGGCGCTGTGATTAGACACCTATCAGGGGTCCGATCATATCAGAAGAGGACGGGAGAAGACATTGAGGACTCGGAGGGAGCATGGAGGACAGCGCCGTGACTCAAAACAGGTAAGTGCCAGGCGGAGGCACACTGGAGGCAATTGATAGGCACACTGGCGGCAATTGATCGGGTACACTGGCAACAATTGATGGGCACACTGGCGGCAATTGATGGGGCACACTGGCAACAATTGATGGGCACACTGGCGTCAATTGATGGGCACACTGGCATCAATTGATGGGGCACACTGGCATCAATTGATGGGCACACTGGCGTCAATTGATGGGCACACTGGCGGCAATTGATGGGGCACACTGGCAACAATTGATGGGCACACTGGCGTCAATTGATGGGCACACTGGCATCAATTGATGGGCACACTGGCATCAATTGATGGGGCACACTGGCGGCAATTGATGGGGCACACTGGCGGCAATTGATGGGCACACTGGCGTTAATTGATGGGGCACACTGGCGTAAATTGATGGGGCACACTGGCGGCAATTGATGTGGCACACTGGTGGCAATTGATGTGGCACACTGGCGGCAATTGATGGGGAACACTGGCGACAATTGATGGGGAACACTGGCAGCAATTGATGTGGCACACTGGCGGCAATTGATGGGGAACACTGGCGACAATTGATGGGGAACACTGGCGACAATTGATGGGGAACACTGGCGACAATTGATGGGGAACATGGCGGCAATTGATGGGCACGGTGGCAACAATTGATGTGTACAGTGGCTGTGTTTGATGGGCACAGTGAGGCTTCAATTGATGTTTTTTTTTTCAGTTTGTTTGCACCCCCCAAAGATTTGGAGCACCAGCCGCCATTGTCACACTCCCTAAAGAGCCGCTGGTGAATTTTGATCCTATTTGCTCTTCAGAGCACACACAGCCAGGCACAGAGCATTTCTTGCACTCTTAAACTGGCTCCAATAACAGTATAGGGGGGTTTCTTTTTTATGGGAAGAATGAACTTGGATAGGGAGCATAGGATACCTGGGTAAGGTGAACCAGGAACAATGGTTTATGGCGCTCTAAATAAAACGTACAGGCCAGAGGTATAGGCCGCAATGTCAAATGAATACAGTTCTGGCAAGGTGATGTCTCCGAACACTTGGGCAGCACTTCGCAAGGGAAGCAGTCACTATTGAAGACAAACAAAACAGAAAAAAGGCGCCTCTAAGTGCAGCAGTAAATACTTTAATAGCCTGAAGAGTTTAAAAACACTTACTAGACATGAGGTTATAAAGGGCTCATGTGCAGGGCCCCGCCCAATAGGGGACCCCTCTAAAAAAAAAATGTTTTTATATAATTTTACATATATATATAATTTATATATAAATTATATATAATTATATATATATATATATATTTTTTTATATATATATTTTTTTTATTGAAGGGCTCAGAGGTCCCCATGGCCCCGTGTGGCAACCCCCCCTTTTTTTTATTTTTTTTATAAATGTTTATTTTTTTATTTTTGTTTATATTTTTTTATTTTTTATTAAAAGGCCCAGAGGTCCCCAGGGCCCCCACATAGCAACCTCCCTTTTTTATGTTTTTTATATAAATGTTTATTTTTTTTTATTTTTTTAGGGGTCTGGAGTTCCCCAGGGCCCTGGACAGCAACCCCCACTTTTTGTATTTATTTTTTTTATAACAAAAAATATGTTTTTTATATATATAATTATTATTATTATTATTATTATTATTATTATTAAAGGGCCCAGAGGTCTCCAGGACCCCCGGATGGCAACCCCCCTTTTTTTTATATATTTTATATTTTATATTTATATATATTTTTTGTTTATATTTTATACTTATATTTATATTTTCTTTATATTTATGTTTATTTTTTTATTTTTTTTATTAAAGGGCCCAGAGGTTTCTTTTTTTTAAAGGGCCCAGAGATCCCCAGGGCCCCGGATGGCTACCCCCTTTATATATATATATATATATATATATTTTGTTCCAGGGGGCTTAAGCTGTGTAAGGACCCCAAAATTCCTGATGGCGGCCCTGCGCATACCTCCCACCACGCACGGATTCTGCGGGACTTTCCACTTCTTCCCGCAATCCCGCGAAAGGGTTAATTTTCCCGCACTGCAATAGGAGGCAGCACAGAAGCAGGAGGAACCGGAGCGGTGTGTGGAGGACTGTGGCTGCTGAAGGGAAAAAAGCCGACAGGCGGGCTAATTAAAATCTGTGGCCCTGGCTGTCAGCACAGGTGCGAGGCACTCTCCCCCCCGCTCAACAACTTCAATTCGCCCCCCCGCTCAACAACTCTAATGCGCACCCCCCGCTCAACAACTATGATTCCCCCCTCGCTCCAGGGGGCCCCTTCAACACTCAAGCCCAGGGGCCCCCACCACCCTAAGTCCTGCCCTGCTCATGTGAATGTGTGGGATGGTGGTTTAGCGTCCAACACTAGGGTGGTCCCGATAGGGTAGTCCTGGAGGAGGTCCGGTGTGCAGCAGGGATTCTAGCCGACCAGCAGAGGAGACACCAGAAGGATCAGCGTGGAACACAAGACCCAGAGATGAAGTCAGCGAAAGGGGTCAGAACCAGCGTGGACCGCATGGGCCGGAAGGGAGGTAAAAGGGGCAGGACCCATTTCGGAACGTCTATTGGTTCCTTATTCTTAGCAAATAAGAAGGAACCAAGAGATGTTATTAAACGCGTTCCGCCCCTTTTACGTCACTTCCGGCCAATGTGGTCCATGCTGGTTTTGTTCCCTTTCTGTTGCTACCGCCGATATCCAACAGGCTCTTCCTAGGGAAGGAGATGTAGACTCACACCACCATAAGACAGCTGGACTCTTTAACACCAACTTCCTCCTGGCTCTCTGCAGTGAACTTCTCCAGACCGCAACTTGATCCCTGGACTTGAACTTGTGAATAGGCCCCCCAGCTAAGCCTAGTTGGGACCTTGGTGTCTTCCTAAAAACTTCATCTAAGATCCTGCATCAAGGGCAGGAAAGGAAATGTGCATTTCCAGTTGTTTTATGCATCTAAAAATGCTAAAAGTACTGCAAAATAATGGCTGTATGGTTGTGTCACAAATATAGTGTACACCTAGGTTTCTCTTTGATATAAATACATGGTGTATTTTTGGCTCTGTGCCACGCTGATGGTTGGGTGATGTTTGTTTGCCACCCCCCCAAAGAAGAACCCACCAGTTGCCACTGGTCAGGAAGATGCCAATCACCATGGAAAAGCAGATGAGGGGGGTAAAAGTTGTGGAACCACCCTGTTCTATTTACTTAATCCCAGACTTGGTGTCCATAGGTCTGCATATGTGTGTTGATCATTTGAGTCACGTGGCCAAAGGTGTGATTAGTTGATCAAATCACAAGGGTAAAGATGGTAGAGTGGCATTATACACGGAAGACAGATGTTATTGCAGCCCCCACCCCAGGTTTAGAGATGGTTGTCCCAGTTTGACGTAGATTGCCTCTTTTATGCCTCATATTTTCTCTTTGTCTAGGATGTGCTCCTCACTGTACCCAGATGAAGGTTCCTTCTCCTTAAGGCAGGGGTGGCCAACCAGTGGTCCGGGGGCCACATGTGGCTCGCGAAGCCCTCTGATGTTGACTGTGACCTCCTACTCTGGAGTGGCAGCTTGGCAAGCCCAGATCGCAGGTTGCCGACCTGCCATTTTGCAACATCAGTGTTGTGAATGGAGCTGATGGTAGGGGAAGAAAGCAGCTGCGGAGCAGAGCCCTATAAGCCGATGCATCCTCTACAGCACTGGCTTTTACCACAGGTGTAGTCTTTAGCAAAGTTCAGCTAACCTGCTGGTTAGACACAGGGGCACTATGCTGCACCCGCGGTGTGGGTAAACCGCAGAAAATCAGTGTGAAAGCAGTCTTAGGCCCTTTTCACACGATTAGCCCAACCAAATGGGACCCTCAATTCACCTCTACAGAGCTACAGATGTCCGTTTATGCCCACCTATCTTTAATCCGAAAAACAAAAGGGTATTTGCCCCCTTCCATCTGGGTGGATCGGAGGACCTATAGAGTAGCCTTGACCTGTCATCCACACGCTCTGCTCATTGTGGCCCGTGACTGGTTACCAAGTTGCTTAAGTGGCCCTCGCTCTTCAAAAGGATGGGCACCCCTGACTTAAGGTGTAGGAAGACTGCTGAATCTTGACCTATAGAATTTACCCTCCTGTGTTGGGCCTTTTATTTATTGGGAGGTTGCCTCATCTTCCCTTTGCTCAGCTCTTTGCATTCCCATTTACTTTCACCGTCATCAGTCAGTCAAGATTTTCCATCATTTTATGTCATAGTGAGAAGCCTACCGAGCATGTACCGTAAATCTTTGCAGCAAAAAAAAAGGTGACGGGTTTTGGCTCTTCCCTATTTGTGAAGAGTGATCTTGTCAGGGATCTGCCACCTAAGGGTTGATAGTGCAGACTGATTCCAATGATTGGCAACAGGCTGCCTTATTTAAACCCCTCAGCAGCACTTGCTGTGTGATCTGCATCTTATCCGGAGACCTGATCCTGAACCTGCATCATACTGACCTGGCTTTCTGACTCCGCTGCCATCTCCATTCCTGACCTGCTCTGTTTACCTGTCTGCCAGATCCTCTGTTGCCGAATTCAGCCTGAACTCTGACCATTCCTTGCCTGCTGCTTTTTGCCTGTATTAATCCTCCGTGTATTACCTGGCCTGTCTGACTCCTCTCCTGCTGTCGCCTGCTCTTGCATGCGCATGTTGCTCTCAGGCGCACCTGCATCCAGTGACCTGCGTCTGCTGACCTGCATCCGGTGACCTGCGTCCGCTGACCTGCATCTTGCTGACCAGTTAATCAGTATCCACTGACCTGCGTTCGGTGACCTGTGTCCGGTGACCTGCGTCCACAGACCTGCATCCTGCTGACCAGCATCCTGCTAACCAGTTAATCAGTATCTGCTGACCTGCATCCGCTGACCTGCGTCCACAGACCTGCATCCGCTGACCTGCATCCGGTGATCTGCGTCCACAGACCTGCATCCGCTGACCTGCATCCTGCTGACCAGCATCCTGCTAACCAGTTAATCAGTATCCGCTGACCTGCATCCGCTAATCTGCATCCAGCTGACCTGCACCTACAGCGCTCCAGCCTTTCTCATTAGCCTTCATCTCCAATCTCAGAGACTCTGCAGGCACTCATACCCCACTGTGCTCCTACGGTCACTGTCTCAACCCCAGTGATCCCGTAGCCAGGGCGGTACGAGAGGTCTCCCTCTGCACGTCAGGCTCATTCACAAGGTACGTGTCAGATCTTCTCTACCATGTAAACTGCCTCTGACTGAGAGAGATGCCTTGACTGCATATTCATAAGATCTGTCCTCACAGTCAGTTCATGAGACGGTTATGTCCAGCAGTGTATGGATCGGTTGCCTGCTAAGCACATAGAGTAGTATTTTGCAGTATAAATGGGTCGTGCCGTATACAGCAAACATTTGAGAGGACTTTCATTAGAACGTATTAAAACTGACCCAGCATGCAAAGTTCCCTGGTTGTCTGATGCTTACTAATGCATAGAACAGCCAAGAAATGCCCTTGTTTGATCCTAAGAAACAGCATGGTAAAGGATTATTGAGTGTTTTTAAAGCTAAGCAGCTAGACAGACTGGAAAAATAAGAAAAACAAAATATCAGCCAGTTATGTAAATCTGGTTCCTCTGTAGTTATCTGTAGAGCTAGTCGGGGGAGGGGCAGTACTGCGATCAAGGAAGGCTCTAGTGCTGGGGTCTCCAAACTTTCCAAGCAATAGTCCAGTTTTTTTTTCTGTTCTTAGTTTTTTTTTTTACAGAAAGGTGTTTTTATTCACAAAACAGCATTACAAGATATGCATTAGTCAACAATAAGGTTTGCAGAGAACCGGTAACAGTCAGAAACAAGCAATATCAGCGTTGCAGATACTAAACCCAATAGTCCAGTTTACAGTGCTTCAGACTTTAAATGGGCCAGTGTCAGAAATGTGGTGTTCTCATTCCAGAATCCTGGCTTTGTTTGTGCTACATTCTTGCTGCCTGTCCACCTGCAGTGTGAATGATGTGGTCAGTCTCTGGGTGGAGACCAAACCTGATTTAAACCAGCCAAGCCTGCAGTCTCATGCTTGTGTTTGTCTGCCCTGCTCTGCTAGATTGGATTCCCTCGTTGACGATTTTGGATCGGAATATCAACTACTCTATGAACTCTGCCTGTCTTTTGACTTTGGATGTGGATCCTGAAAACGCTGAAACTTGCCTGCCTTGTACCTGGACTGTCATTGTACCACTTTGCTTGTCTGCCAACTGCAAGTACCTGTATGCTTTGCTAAATTCGTACTGCCCTGGCATGGTGGCCAGGCACTACAGCATTGTGCATAAGTATTGGTGGCAATCACGTACTGATAGGTCCTCTTGCCTTATGGGAAAGGGGGCTGCTATAGGTGAAGAACACAGAAGCCAGCTATAGTGTCTGACCACCTGCATTTGGGGTAAGCGTGACAGCCGTACTGGTGGCCAGTGTGAGTAGCATCATTGGTATAGGTGGGAGGAATAGTGCCCCATTGTTGGTATCAGTGTTAGAAATAGTGCACCATAATTGGCATCTGTGGGAGGAATGGTGCCCCATCATTGGTGTCAGTGGTAGGAATATTGTCCCGTTGTTGGTGTCAGTGGGAGGAATAGTGCCCTATTGCTGTGTCATTGTGGAGAATAGTGCCCCATTTCTTCCCTAAACTTGGAAGAAAGTGTAGGTTCCACAAGGTTGGAGGAGTAGGATTGTCTACAATGTCTTTTTATGATATATGAGTATACACAGGGCCCAATATTTGAGATAGACACAAACATTTTGCCCATATAATTGGTGTGATGGTCAGGTGTCCACTAGACATGTGCACTGCCAAAAAAATTGTTTGATTTCGTTACATTCGTTTTTTTGTTGCTTTTTTCGGAAATTCTGTAAATTCGGGAATTTGGAATTAGGGGCCCAGATTCACAGAGCAATTACGCCTGTCTTAGGCTGGGTTCACACTACGATTTTCCCATCCGTCAGACGCATACGATTTCAGTTTTGAAAACGTACGGGCCCGTACGGAAAAACGCATACATAGACAATGCATTGCAAATCGTATGCACTCAGATGCATCCGGGTGCGTACGATTTGCTGGCAAAACGTTTTTTAACAGTACGCAAAACCGTGTTCGACCACGGTTTTGAGTCCGTTTTTGAAACCGTATGGCAAACGCATACGTTTTTTTTTAACATTAAAGTCAATGAAAAACGCACATATGTGCGGTTCCATACGTATAAACCGTATGCGTTTTTCGTCTGTGCATTTTCAAAACAAGAAAATATTTATTTATTAAATGACACTAATTCCAAAAACGTATGCGTTTTTTAAATCAAAACCGGATGGAACCGTACGCACTTTTTGAAACGTATACGTTTTATAAACGCATACGTTTACGTACGGTTCAATCCGTTTCAGCCGCATACGTTTTTTCATATAAATCGTATGCGGCTGACGGACGGGAAAATCGTAGTGTGAACCCCGCCTAACTGGTGTTAGACAGGAGTAATTTCAAATTTTGCGCGCCGTATCACTAGTTTGAATCCTCAAACCATGATACGGCGGCTTCGGGCTTCGATCCGAGAGGCTTACGTCTTCGTAAGCCTTCTGATTAACGCTGCGATATTTTTCCGGCCGCTGGGAGGAGTTTGCGGCGTTTTCATGCGTGGGGATATGCAAATTAGTTTTTACGGCGATCCACAAAGATACGAGCGGTCTTCGCAATCGCTTTCGTCTATTTTTTTATACGTACTGTTAGACCAGCTTTTTGCTGGTCTAACGGTGCGTAGCCCATGTTAAGTATGGCCGTCGTTCCCGCGTCGAATTTACATTTTTTTATTTTTTTTTTACGTAACTCGTTCGGGAATAGGAATCTCCGTAAAGGGGTTAGCCTTTAACCTCCCTGGCGGTATGATTCTGTCTGGAATTACGTACCAAAAGCGGTACAATTATTTTGCATGGAAATTCTGCGTTTTATACTGTAGGCCTGCAATTTTTAGGAATAACTCGCTTAAATTTGTCCAAACCAGAGTCTAGTAGACATCCCGGGTATGATAAAGTTTGAAACACAAAATCATAAAATTATAATATAATAAATAACTATAAATAATTATAACAAATAATAATGTAATTATAATAAAAATTATTCACTAATGTAATCAAATCAAAATCACTGACATTTGCTCAGTTGCAGAATTGTCGCTGTCATTACTTTTTTTTATGACGAATTTCCCCACAAATCGCTATCGCTCAATTCTGCAAGTGATTATCATTTATTATCGCTGTTTTCTAGCTGCTCTAAAATCACTTTTGACATAAAGGGACACTTTTGGTTGCTATGGACAATCTACAGTTTGCAGGCACAAAAAAAATGTTTTTATTATGTAAAAGAACATGCAGGGCACTGGGCAGACCACTAGGGACAAGGGGGGTGTGTACTTTTTACATACAGTACTGTAATCTATAAGATTACAGTATTCTGTATGTAATGTGTTTGTTTACTTTTTTGAATTTGCCGCCGGTCTCCGCCCCTGTGCGCTGTTACGTCGCAGGGAACGGAGATCGGCGGCGCGCGGCCACTGTGTGAGTCGAATGGAGGACGCCACTCGCTCACACAGCGGGGATGCATCGCTGGATCCAGGGACAAGGTAAGTACAGTATACCCAGCCTGGATACAAGGTAAGCCAGCGCGCTGCAGGCTCTGCATATTCACCCCGAGCGCGACTCGGGGATATCGATTTTTACATAAAAAATCCACCCCGAGTCACGCTCGGGGATACCGGCAGGGGGGTTAATGTTGGAAAAGGAAAGGCACTACAAAAAAACAGCAAACAGTGGGGTATATACAGCTGACACGTTTCACATTGAGTTGCAATGCTTAGTCATAATGGCTCCAGGTATGGTTAATTTTACATTGTTACATTCAAGCTTGGACCAATATACTGTAAATACAGTTTATACCATTCCTGTAGGATCCCTGTGGAACAGGGGCGGACTGACCATTGAGAAACTCGGGCACTGCCCGAGGGCCCCATGCCACTAGGGGGCCCCATCAGTGTTGCAAGGCTCATTAAAACCAGGGACAGTATGTAAAAATCTGTGTTTTTTTACATCTGTCCCTGATATGTCCAAAACTGACATGCTTTTGATATGAAAATCCTGAGATTGTAGCGGCCCCGCCTCTGTACTGCCACCTGGCTTGGTGGCCATCTGTAAGCCTGGGGGACCCATAATCTTCTATTGCCCGGGGGCCCCATGAGTTGTCAGTCCACCCCTGCTGTGGAAGCTTTGATTCACTGTAGATTGACTTTATTATTTTATAGATTTTGTAGATTCACTGGTGACTCACTTCATTATTTTATAGAAGAGGTGGAAAATATGGTGACTTGCATTGGGGAAGTCTTTATGGCTATGTGTGTGACCCACAACAAACCCTTTTGAAAAGTCTAGTTGAATGACAGAAAACCTCCTGGAGGTGTATGATAAGCATTAGGTAGAACTTGTCCAAGCTTTCCCTATAGGCATATATAATTTATTAATTTAACCACTTCCTTACTGGGCATGTATACCCCCTTCCTGACCAGGTGAAATTTCAGCTTTCGGCACTGCGCCGCTTTAACTGACAATTGCGCGGTCGTGCGATATGGCTCCCAAACAAAATTGGCGTCCTTTTTTCCCCACAAATAGAGCTTTCTTTTGGTGGTATTTGGTCACCTCTGCGGTTTTTATTTTTTGCGCTATAAACAAAAAAGGACGACAATTTTGAAAAAAAATACAATATTTTTTACTTGTTGCTATAAAAAATAGCCCAATTAAAAAAAAAAAATTCAGTTTAGGCCGATACGTATTCTTCTACATATTTTTGGTAAAAAAAAAAAAAAAATCGCAATAAGCGTCTGGTTTGTGCAAAAGTTATAGTGCCTACAAAATAAGGGACAGAATTATTCTTTTTTATTATTTTATTTTTTTTACTAGTAATGGCGGCGATCTGCGATTTTTTTTATTGCGACTGCGACATCATGGCGGACACATCGGACACTTTTGACACATTTTTGGCACCATTCACACTTATACTGCAATCAGTGCTATAAATATGCACTAATTACTGTATAAATGTGACTGGCAGGGAAGGGGTTAACACTAGGGGGTGAGGAAGGGGTTATTGTGTATCCTGCATTGTGTTCTAACTGTGGGGGGAGGGGGGTGACCGATCTGTGTCCCTATGTACAAGGAACACAGATCGGTCTGCTCTCTCCCTGACAGGACGCTGTCATTGTGAGAGCCGGCAATGAGAAATGATCTCATATGTTTACATATGAGATCAACTCTCATTCGCCGCACAGATCGCATCGCCAACGGCGAACTCTGATTGGCCGTTTGCGGCGATCTGTAATTGGCTGTGTCCAAGGGACACGGCCAGTACACAAGTTCCCCGCTGCGCGCTATGGAGCGCGCGCTGGGAACAAAGAAAGGGGCTGCCGTGAAAACACAGCGGCCCGGAGATTTAGAACTACCCTGCGGCCGCATATAGTCGTACGGCCGTAGGGAAGTGGTTAAGAAGAGTCAAGATCAGTTATTTTGTACCCCCCTCAGTCCATCTTTTTTTTTTTTGGAAGAAGAGGTGGTGAAGATGGCGATTTGCATTTAGGAAATCTTTATGGCTTTGGGGAATTCAGCAAACCCTTCAGAAAGTCTTGTTGAATGACAGAAAACCTCTGGAAGTGTATAAGCATTAGGTCAGATTTGGAGAAACATATGATTTATAAATCAAGAAGACTCAAGATCAAGTACAGTATTTTGTAGACCCTTCAATCCATCCTTCTTGAAAGAAGATGTTGACTTGCATTTAGGAATTTTTTTGTGGCAAAAAAATACCCTTTGAAAAGTCAGGTTTAATGAGGAAAAAAAACAACTCTGGAGGTTTATGATAAGCTCTTCTCCACCTTTTCTTCCAAGAAGGATGGATTTAGCGGGGGTACAAAATAACTGATCTTGACTCTTCTTGATTTATAAACTATGGCACGAATTCACAGACATCAGCGCACATTTATGCAGCTGTAGCGTATGTCTTTTACGCTACGCCGACGCAGTGCGGAGAGGCAAGCATGGAATTCACAAAGCAAATGCTCCCAACGTTGCACCAGCGTGGTGTATATTTCGTAGGCGTAAGTGGAAGTGGGCTGGAAGTGGGCGTGATCCATGCTAATGAAGCGTGACCCCATGCAAATGATAGGCCGGGCGCCAAACAAGTACTTAAAACGAACTGCGCATGTGTCGAGACGTGGACATATCCCCGTGCGCATGCGCACAACCACGTTGGAACAACTGCCTAAGATACGCCGGATCACTGTGTACCCCGTTAACGTAACCTACGCCCAGCCTGACCCACGTCGGCCCATATTCACAGACGTCCAACGTACAATACGTAGGCTTGTGTTCCCTGGTCCATACCTTTGCATGGGTTGCGCCTCATCTATGGGGAATAACTTTACGCCGGACGTAAAACTCACGCAAACCGCGTATATCATGCGCCGGGCGTATGTACATTTGTGAATCGCTGTATCTCCCTCATTTGCATTTATTGAATAGAAAATCAATGGGAGCGCCACATGCGCCACATCCAGCGTAAATATGCGCCCACTCTACGCTGGAGTAGGCAAGTTACGTCGGTGGGATGAAGTCTGTTTTTAGACGTATCTTAGTTTATGGGTTCGGCGCACAGATACGATACAGATTTGCATTTACGCGGCGTCCAGAGGTTTTTTTTTCCATTCAACTAAACTTTTCGAAGGGTTGGCCGCATGCCACAAACATTTCCAACATCTTCTCCACCTTTTCTTGCATGTAGGAAATCTTTGTGGCATGCGGCCAACCCTTCGGAAAGGCTGGTTGAAATACAGAACACTTCTAGAGGTATATGAGGAGCATTAGGTCACATTTTGACACCCTTTCCAAGCTTTCCTTATGGAAACATATAATTTATAATTCAAGGAGACTAAAGATCAGTTATTTTGTAGCCCCCTCAATCTATCATTCTTGGAAGAGGATGATGACTAGACATGTGCATTTCGTTTCGTTACGAATTAGAATTCGAACAAATTTTTCATTATTCGGAAATTCGGATGCATCCGAATTTCCGAATTACAAAATTAACGAATTTAAACAAATTAAAAAAAACGCGAACGAAATTCGAATTAGAAAAGAATTCGATTCGAAAAGAATTTGAATTGAATTTGAAAAGAATTCAAATCGAATTAGAAAAGAATTCAAATCGAATTAGAAAAGAATTCGAATCGAATTCGAAAAGAATTCGAATTGAATTTGAAAAAAAATTTAAATCGAAAACAAATTCGAATGAAAATTGAAAGCAAGTTTGAATCAAAATCTAAAAAATATAAATCGGTTTCTAAAAAAGAATACAATAAAATAGAATATAAAATAATAAAACAATAGAATGAAAATCAAAGAATATTAAAGAACAGAATAGAATTTAATAGAATGTAATCAAATACAATAATACAAATACAAATACATACAATCAAATCCGGTTGAAATAATTTCAAATTCGGTTGAAATAATTTCCAATCCGGTGGAAATAATTTCCAATCCGGTAGAAATAATTTTAAATTCGGTTGAAATAATTTCCAAAGTGGTTGAAATAATTTCCAATCCGGTTGAAATAATTTCAAATCCGGTGGAAATAATTTCCAATCCGGTAGAAATAATTTCAAGTTCGGTTGAAATAATTTCCAATTCGGTGGAAATAATTTCCAATCCGGTAGAAATAATTTCAAGTTCGGTTGAAATAATTTCCAATTCGGTGGAAATAATTTCCAATCCGGTAGAAATAATTTCAAATTCGGTAGAAATAATTTCCAATTCGATTTAAATAATTTTAAATCCGGTTGAAATAATTTCCAATCCGGTTGAAATAATTTCCAATCCGGTTGAAATAATTTCCAATTCGGTTGAAATAATTTCCAATTCGGTTGAAATAATTTCCAATCCGGTTGAAATAATTTCCAATTCGGTTGAAATAATTTCCAATCCGGTTGAAATAATTTCCAATCCGGTTGAAATAATTTCCAATTCGGTGGAAATAATTTCCAATCCGGTAGAAATAATTTCAAATTCGGTAGAAATAATTTCCAATTCGATTTAAATAATTTTAAATCCGGTTGAAATAATTTCCAATCCGGTTGAAATAATTTCCAATCCGGTTGAAATAATTTCAAATTCGGTTGAAATCATTTCCAATTCGATTTAAATAATTTCCAATCCGGTAGAAAAAATTTCCAAGTCGGTTGAAATAATTTCCAATCCGGTTGAAATCATTTCCAATCCGGTTGAAATCATTTCCAATCCGGTTGAAATCATTTCCAATCCGGTTGAAATCATTTCAAAATCGGTTGAAATAATTTCCAATCCGGTTGAAATAATTTCCAATCCGGTTGAAATAATTTCCAATCCGGTTGAAATAATTTCTAATCCGGTTGAAATAATTTCTAATCCGGTTGAAATAATTTCCAATCCGGTTGAAATAATTTCCAATCCGGTTGAAATAATTTCCAATCCGGTTGAAATAATTTCCAATCCGGTTGAAATAATTTCCAATCCGGTTGAAATAATTTCCAATCCGGTTGAAATAATTTCCAATCCGGTTGAAATAATTTCCAATCCGGTTGAAATAATTTCCAATCCGGTTGAAATAATTTCCAATCCGGTTGAAATAATTTCCAATCCGGTTGAAATATCATCGAATTTGGTTGAAATATTAACGATAGCGGATGAAATATTGTTGAATTCTGTTGAAATATCAAAATATGATCGAATTCGAATCCGGTAGAAATATTATCGAATCCGGTAGAAACCTTTTCGAATTCGACCGTTTTTCCGAATTTTTATCGAAAACGATCGAATTCCGAAAACAAATTTAACAAATTTAACGAATTTAACTTAACGAAATTAATTGAATAATGTATTAAAACGAAACGATTTTTTTCCTTTTGCACATGTCTAATGATGACCTGCATTTAGGAAATCTTTATGGAATGCGGCCAACCCTTCAAAAAGTCTAGTTGAATGAAAGAAAACCTCTGGAGGTGTATGGTTAGCATTAGGTCGAACATGGAGAACCTGTCCAAGCTTTGCCTATAGAAGCACCCCATTTATAAATAAAGAAAACTCAGTTATTTTGTAGCCCCCTAAATCCATCTTTCTTGGAAGAAGCGGTGGAGAAGATGGTGACTTGCATTAGGGAAATCTTTGTGGCATTCGGCCAACCCTTCGGAAAGTCTAGTTGAATGACAGAAAACTCTCTGGAGGTGTATGATAAGCATTAGGTAGAAAATACCAGCCATGTGTGCGGAGAAGTTCTTGGAAGAAGACGTGAATAAGATGTTGACTTGCATTTAGGAAATCTTTGTGGCACGAAGCAATCTCTTTGGAAGGTCTAGTAAAAAATACCTCCGTAGGTGCATGAAAAGAATTAGGTAGAACTTGCCCAAGCTTTTCCCTACAGGAACATATAATTTATAAATTACAGAAGAGTCAGTGTCAGTTATTTTGTAGCCCCCTCAATCCATCTTAGTTAGAAGAAGCGGTGGAGAAGATGGTGACTTGCATTAGGGAAATCTTTGTGGCATTCGGCCAACCCTTCGGAAAGTCTAGTTGAATGACAGAAAACTCTCTGGAGGTGTATGATAAGCATCAGGTAGAAAATACCAGCCATGTGTGCGGAGGCTTTACAATTCCACTTTCACCGAGACACTTTGATTGCATATTCACAAGTTCCAAATAAGTTCTCTAAGAAGAATGCTCCTAAATGTCAAGACTGACTTAACAGGCTCGGCGGCGGAGGCTTTTCAGTTGTATCAGCCCGGCGAAATGCAGAAAAAGATTAACATTAATTTCGGTATTTTGCCGCCTTCCCCTATGAAATGTCTGGTCTCGGTAGAACGTCTGGAAGGCTGGAGGTCAAGGATGTAAAAATACGGCAGACTGACACCGACTCGTTTCAGCTTTACCAAGTGACATTTCATAGAGCTAAAACGGTACAAGATTGTAGAGTGTAGACCTGTCAGGTTTTATATTTTTTATTTACAGCCATGCAATCACAAAGTCCACTTACAGCCCCCCCCCCCCCCCACATCAGGGGTACTGACTTGAAATTTCACAGAAGTCCCGTCAGTAAAATGTTCTTCCTACAGAGGTCCGAATCTCATTTTTGCTCTTACTCAGGTTCTTCACATTACATCCCCTCCGTTCCCCTTACATCAGTGTCCTCAGTCCCCCCTTTCACATCACCGTCCCCTTTACAACACTGTCTCCCTTGCAATCACAGCTCCCCTTGGAATCACAGACCCCCAACTCACATCACAGTCCCCCCTTACATCACAGCCCCCTTGCAATCATAACAGCTCCCTTGCAATCACTGACCCCCCAACACATCACAGCCCCCCCTCCTCAAACCACAGTCCCCCCTTACATCACAGTTCCCCCATTCTCACATCACAGCCCCTCCTCCCTCCTTACATCAAAGTCCCCCCTCCCTCCTCACACCACAGTCCCCCCTTACATCACAGCTCCCCCATTCTCACATCACCACCCCTTCTCACATCAGTCCCCCCTCCCTCCTTATATCACAGTCCCCCCTCCCTCCTCACATCAAAGTCCCCCTACATCACAGCCCCCCCTTGCAATCATAACAGCCCCCTTGCAATCACTGACCCCCCATTTACATCACAGCCCCCCTCCTCACATCACAGTCCCCCCTTAAATCACAGCTTTCCCATTTTCACATCACAGCCCCTCCTCACATCAGTCCCTCCTCACATCACAGTCCCCCCTCCCTCCTTATATCACAGTCCCCCCTCCTTCCTCACATCAAAGTCTCCCTACATCAGAGCCCCCTTGCAATCCTTGACCCCCCATTCACATCACAGCCCCCCTCCTCACACCACAGTCCCCCCTTACATTACAGCTCCCCCATTCTTTCTCTCTCTTTCTCTCCCATTGTTTTGCACGGGTGATTTTTATCAGTTTCACTGCCTTAGTAATTACCACAGCCATTTCATTTGAGCAAAATCCTGAAAACATGGCCTGTTGGGGCGTCTTGAGGACTGGAGTTGAGAAACACTGATGTAGATAGATAAATAGATAGATAGATAGATAGAACATTATATATATATATATATATGAAGAGATAAAGATAGATAGATATGTAGCGCCCCCTTACTCTATATATCGTTCTCTCTATCCATCTATCAATATCTCTATCTATCTGTCTATCTATCCATATATCTCTCTTTTGGATAGATAGAGAGACAGACAGACAGACAGATAGAGAGATAGACAGACAGATGTATCGATAGAGAGATAGACAAATAGATAGATAGATGATCTATCTATCTGTATGTCTGTCTGTATATCTCTCTATCTGTCTGTCTATCTCTCTATCAATGTATCTGTCTGTCTATCTCTCGATCTATCTGTCTATCAGATATACAGACAGATAGACAGACAGACAGATAGATAGACAGACAGACAGACAGATAGATAGACAGACAGATAGACAAATAGATAGACAGATAGATAGTTAGATAGACAGATAGATAGACAGACAGATAGACAGACAGATCAATAGATAGACAGATAGATAGACAGACAGATAGACAGACAGATCGATAGATAGACAGATCGATAGATAGACAGACAGATAGACAGACAGATAGACAGACAGATAGATAGACAGATAGACAGATAGATATACAAATAGATAGATAGATAGATAGACAGACAGACAGACAGACAGACAGACAGACAGACAGACAGACAGACAGACAGACAGACAGACAGATAGATAGATAGATAGATAGATAGATAGATAGATAGACAGACAGGCAGATAGATAGATAGATAGATAGATAGATAGATAGATAGATAGATAGAGATGGAGAGGCAAACAGGTAGTGAGACAGATACAGACACAGATAGCGAGACAGATAGAAAAACGGATAGATAGAGAGAGAGAGAGAGATAGATAAAGAGATAGATGGAGAGGCAGGCAGACAGAGAGATAGATACAGAAAGATAGATAGATAGATAGATAGATACTGTAGATAGTGGCGGGGACATGGTTGTGGTAGGGACCTCTCTCGGGCTGATGACCCGGGCACATTATCATGTCCTCACGTTGAATCTCGCTCGCCCTCCTCTGATCTCTCCCCTTCACAAAGTTTATTCTTCACAGAGAAGCTTCCTGACCTTTCCCGCTCCTCCATCCCTCAGAGAGATGTTCCCGGTAAAAGCCTTCTAGTCGGCACAGAAGGCGATAATATGCAAATCAAATTATTTTTTATTGTGTAAAGTACCTGCAGTAATGACAGGGGAGCCGGGGAGACGATGCGGCTGTACAGGAAAGACAAGAAGCCGCAATTAACACGCAAGACAAAGGCGTGCATTACCTCCGCAGGAGAGGGATTCTCACATCCCGCTAAGTGCTCGTCTAGAAGTAGTTTGTGATTATGTCTATTTATTACGTTGATTATATAGTTTGATATAAAACTGATTGTAAAAAAAAAATATGGAGGAGCGGGGTCACCAGGCCATAATGGGGCCCAGAGTCTGAGGAGCTGCCAGTTATTCATCAGCACACCTGGCAAGGGATGATGGGTTTTGCTGTGTTTCCAAGGTAGGAGATAGATAGATGGATTCACCATATTACCAAAAGTTTTGGGACACCTGCCTTTTCACGCACATTTAGTCCGTAGGGTTCAATATTGGGTTGGCCCTGCCCATTCCAGCTATAACAGCTTCAACTCTTCTGGGAAGGCCGTCCACAAGGTTCCAAGTTGGGCCACAGCCAGGTAGGGAGTCTGGAAAATAAAGAGCTAATAATAAACCGTCCCCACAGAGCAGAACCCAGAGAACCCCATGCTTAGGGACTCTTGTGGGCCATGGGGCAACACTTGAACCAGGCTCATACATGCTCCCCACTACCCAACGCCACTAATCCCTACCCTCAACACGTAGATGCACTAGCAAGTTGCGTGTGTGGGGGGTTTAGGTTGAGCTACAATTGTGACCCAATGGGGCGACACATATACATTATATTGGCAAAAGTATTGGGACGCCTGCTTTTACACACACATGGACTTTAATGGCATCCCAGTCTCAGTCCGGAGGGTTCAATATTGAGTCGGCTCCGCCCTTTGCAGCTATAACACCTTCAACTCTTCTGGGAAGGCCGTCCACAAGGTTTAGGAGGGTGTCTATGGGGATGTTTGACCATTCTTCCAGAAGCGCTTTTGTGAGGTCAGGCACTGATGTTGGATGAGAAGGCCCGGCTCACAGTCTCTGTTATAATTCAACCCTAAAGGTGTTCTATCAGGTTGAGGTCTGCACTATGTGCAGGCCAGTCAAGGTCCTCCACCCCAAGCTTTATGGACCTTGCTTTGTGCACTGGTGAGCAGTCATGTTGGAACAGGAAGGGGCCGTCCCCAAACTGTTCCTACAAAGTTGGGAGCATGAAATTGTCCAAAATGTCTTGGTATGCCGACACCTTAAGAGTTCCCATCACTGGAACTAAGGAACCAAGCCCAACCCCTGAAAAAACAACCCCGCACCATAATCCCCCCTCCACCAAATGATAAGGACCAGTGCACAAAGCAAGGTCTTCTAGGTAAGTCAAGTTCCTCCACCCCAAGCTTGCTCATCCATGTCTTTATGGACCCTGCTTCGTGCTTTCCGCTTGATCCCATCCTGCAACCACTTGTTACTGACCTTTGACCTGGAAAGTGTATTTGTGTTGCTCAGGCTTGATAAGGAGGAGGTATGTAGCTGCTGCTAGAGTGCTGGCAGGGGATTGAGCACGTCCTGGCCCCTGCGAAAGTTCAAGGAAGAAAGGGAAGTCACACATCTATGGTGTCCTACAGACAGGGCCGCCATCAGGGGGGTACAGGCATTACACCTGTAAGGGGCCCGGGGGTCCCCAGGGGCCCGGATGGGAACCACACTAAAAAAAAAAAAAAAAAAAAAAATTATTTTTTTTTTTTTTTTTTTTTTTTTTAGGGGTCCGAAAGTCCCCAGGGGCCCGGAGGCCACCAAGGGCCCCAGATGGCAAGCCCTTTTTTTTTATAAAAAAAATATTTTTTTTTAATATATTTTTTTTAATTTTTATTAAAGGGCCAATTTTTTTTTTTTTTTAGAGGTCCGGAGGTCCCCAGGGGCCCGGAGGCCACCAGGGCTCCAGATGGCAAGCCCTTTTTTTCTTTTTTTTTAATAAAAAAATATATTTTTATATAAAAAAATATATTTTTTTAATATATTTGTATTTTCTTTTTTATTAAAGGGCCAATTTTTTTCTTTTATTTTTTTTTTAGAGGTTCGGAGGTCCACAGGGGCCCGGAGGCCCCCAGGGCACTGGATGGCAACCCCCCTTTTTTTATTGATTTTCTATAAAAAAAAAATTTTTTATATATTTTTATTTTATTTTTTTATTAAAGGGCCATTTTTTTAGGGGTCTAGGGGCCCGTAGGCCACCAGGGCCCCAGATGGCAACCCCCTCTTTTTTATTTTATTTTTTACAAAAAAATATATTTTTTTAATATATTTTTCTTTTATTTTTTATTAAAGGGCCAATTTTTTTTCTTTTTTTTTTTAGAGGTCCGGAGGTCCACAGGGACCTGGAGATCCCCAGGGCCCCAGATGACAACCCCCCTTTTTTATAAAAAAAAAATGTATAATTATTATATATTTTTTTATTTCTTTTATTGTTATATATATATATATATATATATATATATATATATATATATATATATATATATATATATATATATATATATATATATATATATATATATTATGATTATTAAAGGGCCCAGAGGTCCTTTTTTATAATTTATGTTTACTTTTTTATATTATTTTATTTCTTTTTTTTAATATATAGATGTATTTTTATTAAAGGGCTCAGAGGTCCCCAGGGCCCCATGTGTCAAACCCCCTTTTTTTATAATTGTATTTTTTATTTTTGTTTATATATTTTTTTTATATTTTTATTTTTTATTAAAGGGCCCAGAGGTCCCCAGGGCCCTGGAAGGCAACCCCCTTGTTTTTTTTTTTTATATAAATGTTTATTTCTTTGTTATACTGTATATATATATTTTTATTTCTTTCTTTTTTTTTTAAAGGGCCCAGAGGTTTTTTTTTTTATTAAAGGGCCCAGAGGACCCGAATGGAAAGCCCCCTTTTTTTGTAATTTCCTTTTATAAAAAAAAAAAAAAATAAGGTCCCCGGGGCCCCAGTTGGCAACCACCCTTTAAAAAAAAAAATATATATATATATATATATATATATTCTCTCTTTTTATTAATGGGCATAGAGGTCCCCAGGGCCCCGGGTGGCTACCCCCCTTTTTTATATTTATTCTTTATTTCTTCAGGGCCCCCCCGCTTCTCAATTCGCGCCAGCAGCCCCCCCCCCCCCGCTTCTCAATTTCATGCGGCAGCACCCCCCCCCCCCCCGGTTCTCTGCTCCAGGGGGCCCATCCCTGAAGCTGTGTAAGGGGCCCCAAAATTCCTGATGGCGGCCCTGCCTACAGAGATGGATGGAAAAAAAGAAGAAAGGGCCACACATCCAAAGTTTCCAAAAAGTGCCTTGGAGACGGTCAAAATACACCAGGGACACCACACATCTGATCTGTGCTTAATCATGAATGGAGTGGCAACCTCAGGCTGGACTCCAACCAGGCCACGCCTCTAATGCATTTCACTCCCCCTCCCCCCCTGAGCTCAGTCATGGGGAACTGTTACTGACCTTTGGCTTGTTTACTGACTAAGCTTGCTCCCTACCTGATATACCTGCTACTGGACCCTAGCTTGCTCACCTTATAGTGGGGCAAACCACAGGAATGCGACCTGGTGCATGCAGCATAACCCATCTCCACCATCCATTAGAAGATCTGGTGACTACCAGTTGGGTGAGCCCAGGGCCGCCATCAGGAATTATGGGGCCCCTTACACAGCTTCAGGCATTGGCCCCCTGGAGCAGAGAACTGGGGGGGTTGCTGCCGCCTCAAAGCGGAGGGGCTGCCGCGAATTAAGAAGTAGGGGGGTCCCGCTGCTAATTGAGAACCGGGGGGTGCCACGATTTGGGGGGTTGTCCTGGGGACCTCTGGGCCTCTTACTAAAAAAAAAAAGGGGGGAGGTAGCCCCAGGGGACATCTGGGCCCTTTATTAAAAACTGATATTTAGCAGGTCCTCCCTCCAAAACCCTTTCTCTTAACCCCTTTAATAGCGGGCACTTTCACCCCCCTTCCTGCCCAGGACAATTTTCAGCTTTCAGGGCTGTCGCACTTTGAATGACAATCACACGGTCATGCTACACTGTACCCATACTAAATTTGTATCACTTTCTTCCCACAAATAGAGCTTTCCTTTGGTGATATTTCATCACCACTGGGGGTTTTCTTTTTTGCTAATCAAACTAAAAGATACCAACATTTTGGGGGAAAAAAAAGTTTTTCTCAGTTTCTGTCATAAAATGTTGTTTTCCCCTTCACTGACGGGCACTAATGAGGCGGCACTGATGAAGTGGCACTGATGGGCACTGATAAGTAGAATTGATGGGCACTGATAGGCAGCACTGATGGTTGGGCTGATAATCAATGTGCCAATTATCAGTACAGACCCCCCCCCCCCCTGACAGGGAGAGTCGCCGATCGTCTCTCCCTGTCAGCGCGAACCGAGGATTGGTCACAGCTGATCACATAGTAAGAAGCCTCTGACCAGGACAAGGTCATTTAGAGCCCAGGTCGAACATGCCAAACTCTGCCCCCCCCCCCCCCCCCCCCCCCCAAGATGTATGAGCAATATGTAACAGCAAAGTTCCCCCAACACTGAGCACTAATCTGCATGCTTTCCCCCTAAGCATAAATCCCCCCTCCTCCCAGTACAAATCCACCCCCGCTGAAATCCCCCCTCCCAGCAAAAATCCTTGTCCCCAAGCCCTCAAATGCCCCGCTCCAAAAAAAAATGCACCCTCTCCTATTACAAAGCCTCTAGTCTTAAATGTTTCCCTCCTGATACTCTTCCCCCCACACTTCAAATCCCTTTCTCCCAGCACAAATTCCCCTCAAATCCCCCTTCCAAGCATAAATCTTCTCCCATCCCCCTCCCAACTCAAATCTCTCTAGATTACAATTCTTAGCACTACCCCCATTTATACTCTTAGAACAATACTTACCCCCTGCCTCCCCCTTCCAACACAAATGACCTCCCCCCAATCTCCTTGAGGTGTCCCCCACCACACATGATACCACAGTGCCCAGGGCAGCCGTCCCTCCTGCCCACTCCTTGTCCCGGCCCTGCCTCTGACAGAGGCGCCTTATCACAATCGGAGATGTGGCCTGTCAGACTGAGGGGCGCGCGTCATATGACGTCCAATCATGATAACAGAACTACTTCCCACTTCCGTCATTCTGCTATTGACTGGGCGGGAAGTGGTTAAAGAAGTCTATAAAGCACCTTGTCCGGTCCATGCCTATGTGCTCCCCTTGGGTATGGAAACGCTGTAGAGTACCCATAAGGTTATTCTTTTTCTCCCTCACTGAGAGTTCTTGCCATGCTGAACAAGACCCACATCCAGGGTTGTCTTAATAACATCATGGGCCCCTGGGCAAAGTAATGCTCTGGGGCCCCTACAATGATAACAGTGCAGGCAGATAACAGACATCAAGTAGGTAGGAGGGAGATCGCCTCCCATGTGTACCCATCACTCTCAGTAACATCATGGGTGCCCCCAATTTTGGGGCAGCGTGAGCTCAAGGACAAGCTGCTTTGGTGAAAGTTATGTTGGGGCCCCCGGGCAGTGCCCAGGTGTGCCCTCTCATTAAGACAGCCCTGCCCACATCCACCAGCAGGTGGTCCTTTTTTTTACCAATTGGAGGACCACTCTCCACCAATCAGTGGACAGAACTCCTACAGCAAAGATAAAAAGGCTTGAATTCTTTATAGGTCCCTTACATGATGTAGGTGGGGGGAGTGAGACCCTTATGAGAACTAAAGTGGCCTCTAACTGACTTATCCCACCCACGAGGAGATGAGAGGCACCACACTCCACTAGCTCAACAGGTGGTGAGGAATATTAATAGGCCTCATCCTTGAACTCCTCCTAAGCCATGCCCCTCTGATGACTTTTACCCCTCCCACTGGGGCTTAGCTATAGGTTCTTATCCTACCCAGTTACCATCTGGGGGTGGGGGGGGGGGGGGTTGTAGCCCTAATTTATTGTTTTCAGACTGATAATATATGTCCTTCTTAAGGTTTGCCTTTCCACTTCAATACCGGGCACTTTTCCCCCCTTCCTGCCCAGGCGAATTTTCAGCTTTCAGCACTGTCACACTTTGAATGACAATTACTCGGTCATGTAACACTGTACACATATGACATTTTTATAATTTTGTTCCCACAAATAAAGCTTTCTTTTGCTAAACAAATAATAAAAGACTGACATTTTTGAAGAAAAATTAGGTTTTCCTTTTGTTTCTGTTATAAAACTTTGTAAATAAATACGTTTTCTCCTTCACTGATGGGCACTGATAAGGCGGCACCGATGAGGTGGCACTGATAGGCGGCATGGATGGGCACTGGTAGGCAGCACTGATATGCAGCAGCACTGATGGGCACTCATGGGTGGCACTGATAGGTGACACTGAAAGGCTGTACTGATAGGTACTTATGGGTGGCACTAATTGGCTCTGATACGTGGCACTGATATGCAGAACTGATAGATGGCACTGATAGGCATCCCTGGTGGCCATGGCATTGGCTAGCATTGTACAGTATGATGGGCACAGATTGGCAGCTGCATGGGCACTGGTTGGGATTTCCTTGGTGGTCTAGGGTGGCATACCTAGTGGTCCAGTGTGGATGGTCATACCTGGTGGTCCTGGGCGGGCATCCGAGAGGGGGCTGCGCTGATAAACAATCAGCACAGGCCCCCCCCTGTCAGGAGAGCAGCAGATCGGCTTTCCTCTACTTGCATCTGTCAGACATGAGTGAGGAAAAGCCGATATACGGCTCTTCCTGTTTACATCGTGATTGGACACGGCTGATCACGTGGTAAAGGGCCTCTGTCGGAGGTCAGACTGATACACCACACCACCGATCGCAGCGATGTGCGCCCCCACTGGCGCGCAGTGGCTGTTATCCTGCTAGATGTCATTTGACGTCCAGTCAGGATAACTGGACCACCGCCCGTCCGTCATTCTGCTATAGGCCGGGGGCGGGAAGTAGTGTTGAGCAGAATATGCCATATTCGATTTTGTGATATATCTCGAATATATAGTCGAATATTCGAGATATATTCGCTAAATACGAATATTCGTGATATTTTTTGGAAATAAAAATTATTGCGAATTTTCGCTATTGCGAATGCGAATGCGAAATTTCGAGAAATGCGGAATGGAGCACTCTGATTAGCTCAGAATATTCGTGATATTTTACAATACAAAATAATTGCGAATATTCGAGAAATGCGGAAGGAGCACTCTGATTGGCTCAGAATATTCGTGATATATTACAATACACAATAATTGCGAATATTCGGCAAATGCGGAAGGAGCACTCTGATTGGCTCAGAATATTCGTGATATATTACAATACACAATAATTGCGAATATTCGAGAAATGCGGAAGGAGCACTCTGATTGGCTCAGAATATTCGTGATATATTACAATATAAAATAATTGCGAATATTCGAGAAATGCGGAATGGAGCACTCTGATTGGCTCAGAATATTCGTGATATATTACAATATAAAATAATTGCGAATATTCGAGAAATGCGGAATGGAGCACTCTGATTGGCTCAGAATATTCGTGATATATTACAATATAAAATAATCGCGCGATATCGCTATTGCCGAATAATCGCATTGCGATTTTTCGGCAATATAAAATGAACGCTGCAGCTACTCGGCCCAAGGTCTCTAATCATACCAGCAATGCTTTTAGACGTCGATGGGGATCTCTAGGATGTGATCTGTTCTAAAAAAAAAATTGAAAAAATTTGAATATTCGAAATAGCGAATATTCGCCGCGATATTCGTGTTATTCGCGAATACTCGAATATGCAATATTCGTAGCGAATATTCGCAATGCGAATATTCGTGAGCAACACTAGCGGGAAGTGGTTAAAAGTTGATTTTACTCTTATTTTTTTTTTCACGGCGCAGTGTAAATGGTAAAATTTAGACACTTTTCCTTCTCACCCGGAGCCGGAGCCAGCGTCTGTTATCCAGTTGTCACGTCTGGCATATTTTGTTTGCGAGTTCCCTTATTTACTTTGGAAAGCAAGAGCATCACGTTTTTCGAATGTGACTCATCTACTTTAGCATTCGTTATCTGATCCATCTCTAATGAGATGCCAATTAGCGATCATATGTTCCTGTTTATCAGAGTCAGGTGCGGCTCACGTCCATTTATTTTATCCGTTTTCCCGGGGGGCGAGTCCCTAGACTGGGGATAAAAGTGATGCATGCAGTTCAGTTACTGACATTAGTTAATATGAAGTATTTATTCTTTATCACATTCTAGGTGGGAACTTTGCTTGGCTTATTACTAATGAGTATATGTGCCGGCCATTCCTTGTAAATTAAAGTGTGAGTGGGTGGAGTCGTGAGTCAATATCATTGGTGTGGTTATGGAGCTTCTGCACGATATGAACTGAAGCACTAGGAGCAGGATTGGGTAAACCATACTGCACTTGGTATTTGTGGAAGACATGGGGGTCCCAGTGCCCCAGATTTCCTGGAAGGAGGTACCTTTAATACTACCTACTTGGATGTAGGTTGAATCATGGCGCAGGGCAGCAGGTACTTGGCAGGCTGGAAGACAGTCAGTAGGCACTTGGTAGCTGGCATGCAGGGGAGGGCTGGGCCAGGGGACAGGGTGGCAATTGCCTCCCAGGCCAGCCTAACTTATGTTAAAAATGCCCGCTTCCATTTTATATTTTATTCTGGTCTTGGAAGTCGGGCCGACCACTAGCTGTTGCATTCCAGGAGTTGTAGTCCACGCTCAATCTTCCGGTGGGTGGAAAACAGAGCAGCGCAGAGGAAACTACAACTCCCTGGGACTGGATTCTTGGAAGCAGGCAGAGGCAGGGCATACCAGGTAGTAGGGACGCAGGGCTGGCTGCAACTTGACCCCAGGACCAGGAGCATTACCCCCCCCAGGAGGCCGTTGCATGCAAGGACCTGCTGAGCTGAGATCACTGAGGTGAGAGACCCTGACACCCCTAGCTGACCACCATCTCTTCCCCTATACACCCCATGTAACCTGTCCCAGTGATCAGGCTGCATTGATGGGCACTGGTGAGGCTGCATTGAAAAACCAGATGGGCCATGGATGGTGAGCTGATTCGGCGGTTTAATGGGCCACTTGACTTATCCCCCAGGCCTAAGGCTGCCAGCCCTCCCCTGCTGGCATGTCACAGGCAGCAAGCACTTGGCAGGCCGGCAGATGTCAGACAGCAGGTACTTGGCAGGAGTAGGGAGTAAGGATAGCCTCCGCAGGCTGGACACAGAGCAGGTGCACGCAAGCCAGGTAACTGGCACACGGAAGAGTAGTTGGGTTAAGGCTGGAGTTGGCAAGGGTAAGCAGATAGGCAGAAGGATCAGGCAGGGACCTGGTCGGAGAGTAAGCCAGGGGTCTGTTCTGGGAAAGTTCAAGCGTGGTCAGACGAATAGCAGAATGGCAACAGGAGATCAAGCACAGGAACAAGTAGTAGGTAGCAGAACACTGTAGACCACAAGGTAAGGTCCTAGTGCAGCAGAGGTGTTTAAATAGCCCACTTTCCAATCTAGTGGCGTGCATGCGTACACCAGCGTGCACAGGTGTTGTGCATGAACACTAGGGGTGTTGAAATTAATCGTAGCATCGGTGCATCGCGATTCGACCATCCACGATGCGATTCCGATGCTACGACATGCATTAATCGATTTTTGATGACGTCACCTGCGCGCCGCTTTTTTTCCCCCCGAGTCTGATTTTTAAGCCGAAAAAAGAAGCTGTGGGCGTTAGCCGCATCTCTTTCCCACCCCCCGCTGGTGCAGCCGAAGAAGCTGTGCGTGTTAGCAGCGCCTTGTTTCCTGCCCCCCCCCCTGATTCAGCCGAAGAAGCCAATCCCCTGCCCTCTTTACCGCCCCCCGCTGACAGCATTCCCAGCCGCCCGTCACCACGTGGAGCGAGTGTCCCCGACAAGTGATGACCCGGTCCCGACTCCCCAGAGCCTTCCTCCTTGGCTCACCTTACACTGTGCACACTGCACAGGCTGCTGTAGAAGACCCGAGACGGCCGAGGACTGCAGAGATTTCATCATCATCATCATCATCAGGTACTTACTTGGGGGATGCACGCTGGCAGCAATTGATGGCACACTGGCAGCAATTGATGGCACACTGGCAGCAATTGATGGCACACTGGCAGCAATTGATGGCACACTGGCAGCAATTGATGGCAGCAATTGATGGCATACTGGCAGCAATTGATGGCACACTGGCAGGAATTCATGGTACAATTGATGGCACACTGGCAGCAATTGATGGCACACTGGCGGCACACTGGCAGCAATTGATGGCACACTGGCAGCAATTGATGGCACACTGGCAGCAACTGATGGCAGCAATTGATGGCACACTGGCAGCAATGTTGACAAGAAACGGGATTTAGAGGATTCGTGGTTGAAGTCGACGGTTGCACGTTCCTTGTAGAGAAGCAGTAGGAGCTCATGTTGCACTTGGGTCGCCGTGGGGGGGAGGGTAAACGTCCAGTTTTTCAGGATAGCTCTCCGTGCGACAAGGAGACATATCAAAGACCAGTCCTTGTTGACAATTGCAGGTGTCGGGTGGGCCGTTCGGGACCATTGCAGTAGTAGGGGGTCCCAGTAACCAAAAATAAGGAGCAGAGGGTCTTTGGGTAGGTTTAGTAAGGTGATGTTGAAGATGTAGGCCAGCACCTTGTCCCAAAAGGAGGGATATGAACGAGCATGACCAGAAACGGTGAGTTAGGGAAGGTTTCTGAAGGTGACACAGGGGGCACTGAGCGGTAGTACGATCCGTTGTGGAGTAGAGAATGGGCATGTGGGCCCGGTGGACGATTTTAAGTTGGGTTTCTCTCCAGATTTCATTTGGGGTCAGACGTTGGACCTTGTTGAGGCCTTGAAGTAGCTTGTCAACTAGATTATCATCAGGGAAGTCTCTACTCCAATTAGCTGCGGATGATGAATGTAGAGGAGGAGTGGTTTTAAGGAGAAGAGGTTTGTAGATGGCCGAAATTCTGTATGAGTCGTCTGCGAGAAGCTGGTCGGAGAAGTTGAAGGGGAAACGTTTTGCTGCCTCCGAGCAGGTAGTTTTCAGATAGTTGGTGCATTGCCAGAAATGGAATATATGAGAAGGAGGGAGCGAGAAGGCGGCGGCCACCGCCTCAAAGGTTAGAGGACGACCGGTTGAAGTGTCACAGAGGGATGAGAACTTAGTGAGACCTTTGTCTTGCCAGATCTTGAAGGGCTTGTGGTCCATGCCAGGGGGGAAGTTCGGGTTACCTTGGATTGGTACATGGCGAGAAATATACTGGGGCAGCCGAAGACTTTTCCTGATTTCTCTCCAGGCAACAGCAGTGTCCCTTACCAGTAGGTTGTGTTGGTATAATGCCGGGACCGCTTTCCATTTGCTGTGAAGAAGAGCTATGAGGGAGAAGGGATGAGCCATGGCAGATTCCAGGGGGTAATTGGAATAACGCGAAGATTGGGTGATCCAATCTAGGCCGATCCTCATTAAACAGGCTAAATTATAGGTTCTTACATTCGGGAGACTAACACCCCCCTCGCGTCTGGGAAGGTAGAGCTTCTTTAAAGCAATGCGGGGCCTCTTACCCCGCCATATAAATTTCAAAACAGCCGATTCAAATTGTTTGATATCCTTGTGGCGAAGGAGCAGAGGAATAGTCTGCATCGGGTACAGCAGTCGAGCAAAGCTGACCATTTTAACAAGGTGACATCTACCCAGAAGCGAGAGGGGCAAATCCATCCAGTTTACCAGTTCTTGAGAAATTTTTGCTAGCAGAGGGGGGTAGTTCAGGTAATACAGGGAGGAGGGCGTCTTTCCTATCGTGATACCCAGGTAGGTAATATGGGACTTGGCAACCGAGAAGATTGAGCTATGGGACCAGGAGGGGATGGGCCCAGTTCCCAAGGGGAGTATTTCACTTTTACCATAATTTATGCGCAGGCCCGAACAGGTTCGGAAAGTGTCAAACACTCGTTTGATGGTGGACATATCGGAGGAGGGGTCGGCCGAGAAAATAAGGACATCGTCCGCGAAGAGGGAAGAACGTAGGTCAGAGTCGCCGATCGGGATACCGTGTAGGGGTGCTATCTGAATGAGGTGTCTGGATAAGGGTTCTAAGGCAATGTTAAATAAGAGTGGTGATAGAGGGCAGCCTTGACGGGTGCCTTTGTGTAGGTGAAATTCTTCTGAGAGTAGACATGCGGCCACTAATTTCGCCGTGGGGGAGGAATACATGGAATTTATGAGATGACAGAAGGGACCCGAGAAGCCCATTTTTGACATAGTCAGAGCAAGCCAGTCAAAACTGACATCGTCAAAGGCTTTCTCCGCATCTAACGTTATGATGGCAAAGTCGCCGTTTGGATGTTGTTTAGCGTATTCCAGTGCCAGCATAACTTTTCGTATGTTAAGGGTGGCTGTTCTACCCTTCACAAAGCCTGATTGTGCAGGGTGGATCAGAGAGGGGATGATGTTAGAGAGTCGATTGGCTACTATTTTTGACAGGATCTTGACATCTAGATTAAGTAGGGAGATGGGCCTATAAGATCCTGGCTCTAGGGGGTCCTTGCCCTTCTTAGACAGCAGCTTGATGGTGGCCTGACGGCCTGACGGCAGATAGGGGCCACCGGACCACATGCCCATATATACCTTGTGAAGGGTAAGCTCCACCAGAGTCTGGAGGGTCTTGTAGAACTCCCCGGTGAAGCCGTCGGGGCCAGGGGCCTTGGAGGGGGTGAGCTTGCGGATGGTGTCAGATACCTCAGAGAGGGTTATGGGAGCGTTAAGGGCCTCTAGGTTGGAGGGGGTGACCGTAGGGATGTTCAGGTTGTCCAAAAAGGCCTGAGCTGTCTGTGTATCATTTGGGTCAGGGGCATAAAGGGACGAGTAATACTGAAGCATAGCCTTATTTATCGTCGGTGGTGTGGTGTTTACGGTACCTTTGGAATCTCTAAGGGACGTGATGTGGGTGGGACAAAAAGAACCTTTGCATAGTCTAGAGAGTAGTTTGCCTGATTTATTTCCGAATCTGTGTAGGGTAGCGTCCAAATTTGTTTTTTTAGTCAGTTCTAGGGTGTCTGCCCAAGTGTCGAAAGAGCTCTTTGCTGCTAACCACTCCTCTCTGTCGCTAGGGGATCCGGTGGAGTATAATGTCCTCTGGGCCTGGTGTAGTCTAGAACTGGCCAATTTGTAGTTTGACAGGGTGTTGCGTCTGAAAGAGGAGGCATAGGAAATAATCTGACCCCTGAGAAACGCCTTACCAGCGTCCCAGAAGAGGTTGGGATTGTCAGAGTGAGAGGCATTAGCTGAGGAGTACTCCAACCATGCCTTCTCCATGGAATGCTGGAAGTCGGATTGATTGTGAAGGTACGAGGGGAAACGCCAAATTCTGGGGTGAGGGGGCAGGTCGAGGTTGTCCACGTTAAGTAAGATTGGAGCATGGTCCGAAATGGCTATGTCTAATATATCTGCGTTTGAAAGCAAGGGGATCAGATCGTCGGATCCGAAAAAGTAGTCAATCCTAGAAAGAAATGTATGCGGGTTGGAATAGAAAGTAAATTCCCTGTCTGCGGGATGTTGTAAGCGCCACAAGTCTCGGAGGTGTAAGGAGTCCATAGTGGACGCAAAAAGCATTGGGGTGGGTGAAGCAAATCGTGGTCCGGTGTGTTTAGGGGAGGATCTGTCATCTATCTGGTTCATGACGTCATTGAAGTCACCTCCTACTAGATGGGGGAGGTGGGCGTTTTGTAGTAGCCAGTTAGTCAGTGTACTGTAAAAGATTTTACCAGGGCTATTAGGGGCATAAAAATTGGAGATCAGTAATTCCTTAGTTCCTATTTTTACATGGGCGGTCAAAAGTCGTCCACTGGCGTCAGATTTCACTGCAATAACCGTGCACGGTAGATTGTTATGAATTAGCAGGAGGACTCCTGCCTTACGGGCAACGGCGTCCGAACGCATGACCGTGCCTACCCATAGTTTCTGCATGCGGTGAAAATCAGAAGTGGTCAGATGGGTTTCCTGCAGGAGTGCTATGTCAGTTTTAAGTCTTTTGAGATGACGCAGGACCTTCATCCTCTTATTGGGGGATCTAAGTCCCTTTACATTCCAGGAAACTATTTTCATGTAGGCAGTGAAGGAGGGGGTCTGAGAAGACATTGCATGTATGTTGTCGCGGAAAGGAGCGGTTCGCGGGAGGGTTACCCGATCGAGGAGGGAAGTAATGGTTGCGCCACATGGGCTTGGTGTCAGAGGGCATACGTGGACATGAGTGCCTAAGATAAGGGGGGGAGGGGGGGGGGGAGGGAGAGAAAGGGAACTTAAACATTAAACCTAACAAAAAAAAATGTGAGAGCTTCACTTTTTTCCGCATGGGATCACAGCGAGGGCCAGCTCCCATGTCACGACACAGCCAGCATGATTTCTGAGAGCCCTTGAAAGGGTGGACGGTTTCATGCGGCTAGTAGAAGTCGGTACAAGGGAGAGCATAAGCAAGGCACGCGGTGATACCGGGGGAAGGCTGCACACAGAGAACACTTATAACGGCAGTTGTAATAACACAGAGTACAAACAGTATAAACGCAAAGAATATTCTAGCTGGGTAGCAATGAGAACAATAATGAGATAAGCAATCAGGGTCCGTCAAACAAAAACATTAAACAGGGCAGTCAGTAAATATAAGGATATACCACGACTGGACGATTGTAGGGAGTCACTTCTAACGTATATGGAGAGGGGGGGGATCGAGGTGTTCCCCCCAGAGCGGGTCATACAGGAGCATGTTTCTGACCAAGGAAGAGAAAGAGAGCGACTGAGCTGATCCCTCTATACCAGACGGGTGGCAAGGTAAGGCCGGTAGATTATAGGAGCTGGCTCAGGTCAGGTTTAGGGTTATCCGGGAGGGGTCTGAGATCGTGGGCCTGAAGCGCTTAGGTGAGTCCTTGCGCGGGCTTCTCTGGTCCTGAGGACGGTTAAGTGGGGGGCGTTCGACGGGGTCTGGGACTGCCGCCCCTGATGGTGGGAGCGTAGGAAGGCTTCGGCCTCTGAGGGGTCATGAAAGGAGAGCTGCTCACCATTGGGGGCTCTGAGGCGGAGTATGGCCGGGAAGGCCAAAGTGAATTTCACTTGCTGTTGGAAAAGTTCAGTGCACACCTGCTGGAATGCCTTCCTCTTTTTCGATACCTCCATGGAATAATCAGCAAAAATCAGGATCTTTAGTCCATCGATCTGGACCTGTCTGGCCTGCCTGAATTTTTGTAGTATAAGGGATTTGTCAGCGTAGTTCAGGTATTTAGCAATGATAGGCCGAGGTGTTTTGCGGTCTGAATTAAATGCTCCCATGCGGTGGGCCCTTTCCACTGCACAGGGGCCCGGGAGGCCCAGGGCCTCGGGTATTCGCTGCGCGCAGAAGTCTGCGAGGGCGGCTGACTGTAACGATTCAGGGACCCCTACAAAACGAAGGTTACTTCTTCTAGATCTGTTTTCTAAATCATCTAATTTTTGAAGTATATATTGGTTGGTTTTGTCCTGAGCGTGTTCAGTAGCCTGGGCCTGGTAAAGTTAATTTGATAGGCGGTGTTCCAAATCATTGAGCCTGGAGCCGTGCTCTTTGATCTGCTTATGGACCTGCGCCATCCCTGCATTCACCGCTTTTTCTACTGACGCGGCAATCATGGGGGACAAAAGAGCAACCACTGCTTGGGCGATGCGCTCTGTGGTGTTGTCCCCTCCTAGAGGTGTCCCCGGGGTGTGTGGAGCAGGAGTCGGGGATAGGTTGCCGCTTACCTCCATCTCCGTGTGCAGCGCCGCCGCGTAGGCCGAGACCGGGGCCTCGATTTGCGGGGAAGCCGTCGGCGCCGCCTGGGCTGTTTGGGTGCGCGCACCCGATTTTTCTACGAAGCGGTCCATGGAGTCCGGGGGGTGACTCCGGAGGTGGAGGGTGGTCTGCTGGGCGTCTCAGGCTGGTTTTACAGGCCGGTTTAGGTCGCGCTGCGGGAGCCGAGGAGAGGAGCTGTTACTCCATGCGGCGCCGGAACCGGAAGTGTCTTATTGTCTTAGTGATTGATTAACGTCTCAACTTCATTGATTTGAAATTGATACCCTTTTTTTTGTTTTTTTTTTGTATGATTTGCATCACGGAATCGAATCGAGTCGAATCGTGGACTTGATAATCGTAATCGCATCGAATCGTGAGACCGGTGAAGATGCGCAGCCCTAATGAACACGGGTCTGGCTCATGCCGATGCTGCATCTGTCCCCCGGGATCAGGGCCATCTTAATGCAAGGGCACTCCTTGGCACTGCCCAGGGGGCACCACAATAAAATTGCATTACAATCATGCTTGCCAACAGTCCTGGATTTGCTGGGACAGTCACGCTTTTTACTAAACTCTCCCGATAGGGTCGTGTCCCAGGAAGAATCGTAAAACCTATACTGTACCCTCCCGATCCCAGTATTGTGCCCTCCCGACCCCCCCCCCCCCGTACTGTGCCCTTCTGCAATCCCCCTGTTCTGTGCCCTTCTGCATTCCCTCTGTACTGTGCCCTTCTGCATTTCCCCCTGTACTGTGCCCTTCTGCATCCCCCCCTTTTACTGTGCCCTTCTGCATCCCCCCCGGTACTGTGCCCTTCTGCATCCCCCCTGGTACTGTGCCCTTCTGCATTCCCCCTGTACTGTGCCCTTCTGCATTCCCCCCTGTACTGTTCCCTTCTGCATTCCCCCCTGTACTGTTCCATTCTGCATTCTCATATAAACAAACAAAGAATAAGATACAGGGCGTTGGGTTGCTATAATATAAGAGCACCCAGAGAGGTTCATATGTGGCAGGAAGACCGCAACCCGTGGTGGGGGTAATTACCGTAGCTAGCATAAATGGATCAAAAAAGAAAAGGCTACCAAACAATTAATCTCCAAGAGAGGAGGAGATCACCGTTGATAAAAGGAGCTACTATTGGCAATAATGGGTCATAAACGCTAATACAAAATAGTATAAATTTATTACAAAAAGTACTTAGAACCTCCAGTACCTAATAGGGTGGCTAAATGAGCCAATACCATATAGGTCTCTGGAATGACAAACAATAATGCATAAATGAACAACCAGCTCACAGTGTGCGTGTTGGTGACCAACACACAGGGACAAATACAAACATATACCACATAAATTGAAAACAAAAAGACAAAGACAAAAACAGATGTCCAGACATGTGTGTACGCACTAATTGGAATTCCCAGCGGCAATGTCACCGTAATATAATAGTAAAAACTTTTTTTTGTGTGTATATGGGAACAGTTCCACTTAGTGCGTCTCCGCGGAGTATGAAAATAATGGAGGTGGGAAAAACCAAAGGGGAACTCTAAATAGCAACTAGATTGCTATATAACCATGAACTTGAATGGACTGTGGTTGTGTATGAGACATCAAATAATATCTCATAGGAACGACACCATCATGACATGATGGACTGCTGATGTATCAAAAAATATATATCAAAAAAATATATAATAAATTATAGTCCTGTAGTTGATGCCAAAATGGTAAGAGATAGTTCAAAAACTGGAAATAATGTTAATTACTGGTGTATCTTCATGTGTGAATTTCTAAACCAGGCATCAATGGGATAATTTGCAGTCTACCTCTTGATGAAAAGTTCTGATATATTCCTCAAGGTAATAGTGTCATATAGATCTAAACACAGTCTCCAAATATATCAGGATTGTTGCATATTACCGTATCCGCCGTGTCTGTGATGGGATGGCGTTTTTTTCTTTATTTCATGTGCGGCAATAATGCAATCAACTGAGAATCGTAGCGGGAAAAAAAGATTGAAGGTTCGTAGAGCAGTCGTAGTTGCAAGAGAAGGTTTTTTAGGAGACCATTGCAGTGCCGTGCGTTGTCCTAATAGGAGTAGTTGGCACCTGTATGTTTTGGAGTTTCTCCGTGTCCCGTATACCACTCCAGTCTGCTCCGGGGGATCCGACACACAGACGTCCTGGACCTCTGACGTCAACGCGTTTCGCTGGACGTAATCGCGTAGCTTCTTCTCGTCCAGAAGAAGCTACGCGATTACGTCCAGCGAAACGCGTTGACGTCAGAGGTCCAGGACGTCTGTGTGTCGGATCCCCCTGAGCAGACTGGAGTGGTATACGGGACACGGAGAAACTCCAAAACATACAGGTGCCAACTACTCCTATTAGGACAACGCACGGCACTGCAATGGTCTCCTAAAAAACCTTCTCTTGCAACTACGACTGCTCTACGAACCTTCAATCTTTTTTTCCCGCTACGATTCTCAGTTGATTGCATTATTGCCGCACATGAAATAAAGAAAAAAACGCCATCCCATCACAGACACGGCGGATACGGTAATATGCAACAATCCTGATATATTTGGAGACTGTGTTTAGATCTATATGACACTATTACCTTGAGGAATATATCAGAACTTTTCATCAAGAGGTAGACTGCAAATTATCCCATTGATGCCTGGTTTAGAAATTCACACATGAAGATACACCAGTAATTAACATTATTTCCAGTTTTTGAACTATCTCTTACCATTTTGGCATCAACTACAGGACTATAATTTATTATATATTTTTTTGATATATATTTTTTGATACATCAGCAGTCCATCGTGTCATGATGGTGTCGTTCCTATGAGATATTATTTGATGTCTCATACACAACCACAGTCCATTCAAGTTCATGGTTATATAGCAATCTAGTTGCTATTTAGAGTTCCCCTTTGGTTTTTCCCACCTCCATTATTTTCATACTCCGCGGAGACGCACTAAGTGGAACTGTTCCCATATACACACAAAAAAAAGTTTTTACTATTATATTACGGTGACATTGCCGCTGGGAATTCCAATTAGTGCGTACACACATGTCTGGACATCTGTTTTTGTCTTTGTCTTTTTGTTTTCAATTTATGTGGTATATGTTTGTATTTGTCCCTGTGTGTTGGTCACCAACACGCACACTGTGAGCTGGTTGTTCATTTATGCATTATTGTTTGTCATTCCAGAGACCTATATGGTATTGGCTCATTTAGCCACCCTATTAGGTACTGGAGGTTCTAAGTACTTTTTGTAATAAATTTATACTATTTTGTATTAGCGTTTATGACCCATTATTGCCAATAGTAGCTCCTTTTATCAACGGTGATCTCCTCCTCTCTTGGAGATTAATTGTTTGGTAGCCTTTTCTTTTTTGATCCATTCTGCATTCTCCCCTGTACTGTTCCCTTCTGCATTCTCCCCTGTACTGTTCCCTTCTGCATTCCCCCCTGTACTGTTCCCTTCTGCATTCCCCCCTGTACTGTTCCCTTCTGCATTCCCCCCTGTACTGTTCTCTTCTGCATTCCTCCCGTAATGTGCCCTTCTGCATCCCCCCTGTACTGTGCCCTTCTGCAATCCTCCCTGTACTGTGCCCTTCTGCATCCCCCTTGTACTGTGCCCTTCTGCATCCCCCCTCTGTAATGTGCCCTTCTGCACCCCCCCCGTACTGTGCCCTTCTGTATCCCCCCCCATTTGTACTGTGCCCTTCTGCATTCCCCTTGTACTGTGCCCTTCTGCATCCCCCTTGTACTGTGCCCTTCTGCATCCCCCCTCTGTAATGTGCCCTTCTGCACCCCCCCGTACTGTGCCCTTCTGTATCCCCCCCGTACTGTGCCCTTCTGCATCCCCCTCTGTACTGTGCCCTTCTGTATTCCCCCCTGTACTGTGCCCTTCTGTATCCCCCCTGTACTGTGCCCTTCTGTATCCCCCCTGTATTGTGCCCTTCTGTATCCCCCCCCCTGTACTGTGCCCTTCAGTCACCCCCCCCCTGTACTGTGCCCTTCTGCATTCCCCCTGTACTGTGCCCTTCTGTATCCCCCCTGTACTGTGCCCTTCTGTATCCCCCCTGTACTGTGCCCTTCTGTATCCCCCCCTGTACTGTGCCCTTCTGTACCCCCCCTGTACTGCGCCCTTCTGCATCCCCCTTGTACTGTGCCCTTCTGCATCCCCCCTCTGTAATGTGCCCTTCTGCACCCCCCCTGTACTGTGCCCTTCTGCATCCCCCCCATCTGTACTGTGCCCTTCTGCATCCCCCTCTGTACTGTGCCCTTCTGTATCCCCCCTGTACTGTTTTCTTCTGTATCTCCCCTGTACTGTGCCCTTCTGTATCCCCCCTGTACTGTGCCCTTCTGTATCCCCCCTGTACTGTGCCCTTCTGCATCCCCCCTGTACTGTGCCCTTCTGCATCCCCCCTGTACTGTGCCCTTCTGCATTCCCCCTGTACTGTGCCCTTCTGCATTCCCCCTGTACTGTGCCCTTCTGCATTCCCCCTGTACTGTGCCCTTCTGCATTCCCCCTGTACTGTGCCCTTCTGCATTCCCCCTGTACTGTGCCCTTCTGTATCCCCCCTGTACTGTGCCCTTCTGCATTCCCCCTGTACTGTGCCCTTCTGCATTCCCCCTGTACTGTGCCCTTCTGCATTCCCACTGTACTGTGCCCTTCTGCATTCCCCCTGTACTGTGCCCTTCTGCATCCCCCTCTGTACTGTGCCCTTCTGCATCCCCCCTGTACTGTGCCCTTCTGCATCCCCCCTATGTAATGTGCCCTTCTGCACCCCCCCGTACTGTGCCCTTCTGTATCCCCCCCTGTACTGTGCCCTTCTGTATCCCCCCCTGTACTGTGCCCTTCTGTATCCCCCCCTGTACTGTGCCCTTCTGCATTCCCCCTTGTACTGTGCCCTTCTGCATCCCACTTGTACTGTGCCCTTCTGCATCCCCCTTGTACTGAGCCCTTCTGCATCCCCCTTGTACTGTGCCCTTCTGCATCCCCCTTGTACTGTGCCCTTCTGCATCCCCCTTGTACTGTGCCCTTCTGCATCCCCCCTCTGTAATGTGCCCTTCTGCACCCCCCCGTACTGTGCCCTTCTGTATCCCCCCCATCTGTACTGTGCCCTTCTGCATTCCCCTTGTACTGTGCCCTTCTGCATCCCCCTTGTACTGTGCCCTTCTGCATCCCCCCTCTGTAATGTGCCCTTCTGCACCCCCCCGTACTGTGCCCTTCTGTATCCCCCCCGTACTGTGCCCTTCTGCATCCCCCTCTGTACTGTGCCCTTCTGTATTCCCCCCTGAACTGTGCCCTTCTGTATCCCCCCTGTACTGTGCCCTTCTGTATCCCCCCTGTATCCCCCCTGTACTGTGCCCTTCTGTATCCCCCCCCCTGTACTGTGCCCTTCAGTCACCCCCCCTGTACTGTGCCCTTATGCATTCCCCCTGTACTGTGCCCTTCTGTATCCCCCCTGTACTGTGCCCTTCTGTATCCCCCCTGTACTGTGCCCTTCTGTATCCCCCCCTGTACCCCCCCTGTACTGCGCCCTTCTGCATCCCCCTTGTACTGTGCCCTTCTGCATCCCCCCTCTGTAATGTGCCCTTCTGCACCCCCCCTGTACTGTGCCCTTCTGCATCCCCCCTGTACTGTGCCCTTCTGCATCCCCCCTGTACTGTGCCCTTCTGCATTCCCCCTGTACTGTTTTCTTCTGTATCTCCCCCTGTACTGTGCCCTTCTGTATCCCCCCTGTACTGTGCCCTTCTGTATCCCCCCTGTACTGTGCCCTTCTGCATCCCCCCTGTACTGTGCCCTTCTGCATCCCCCCTGTACTGTGCCCTTCTGCATTCCCCCTGTACTGTGCCCTTCTGCATTCCCCCTGTACTGTGCCCTTCTGCATTCCCCCTGTACTGTGCCCTTCTGCATTCCCCCTGTACTGTGCCCTTCTGTATCCCCCCTGTACTGTGCCCTTCTGCATTCCCCCTGTACTGTGCCCTTCTGCATTCCCCCTGTACTGTGCCCTTCTGCATTCCCACTGTACTGTGCCCTTCTGCATTCCCCCTGTACTGTGCCCTTCTGCATCCCCCTCTGTACTGTGCCCTTCTGCATCCCCCCTGTACTGTGCCCTTCTGCATCCCCCCTCTGTAATGTGCCCTTCTGCACCCCCCCGTACTGTGCCCTTCTGTATTCCCCCCCCCCGTACTGTGCCCTTCTGTATCCCCCCCTGTACTGTGCCCTTCTGTATCCCCCCCTGTACTGTGCCCTTCTGTATCCCCCCCTGTACTGTGCCCTTCTGCATTCCCCCTGTACTGTGCCCTTCTGCATCCCCCCCATCTGTACTGTGCCCTTCTGCATCCCCCTCTGTACTGTGCCCTTCTGTATCCCCCCTGTACTGTTTTCTTCTGTATCTCCCCCTGTACTGTGCCCTTCTGTATCCCCCCTGTACTGTTTTCTTCTGTATCTCCCCCTGTACTGTGCCCTTCTGCATCCCCCCTGTACTGTGCCCTTCTGCATCCCCCCTGTACTGTGCCCTTCTGCATTCCCCCTGTACTGTGCCCTTCTGCATTCCCCCTGTACTGTGCCCTTCTGCATTCCCCCTGTACTGTGCCCTTCTGCATTCCCCCTGTACTGTGCCCTTCTGTATCCCCCCTGTACTGTGCCCTTCTGCATTCCCCCTGTACTGTGCCCTTCTGCATTCCCCCTGTACTGTGCCCTTCTGCATTCCCACTGTACTGTGCCCTTCTGCATTCCCCCTGTACTGTGCCCTTCTGCATCCCCCCTCTGTAATGTGCCCTTCTGCACCCCCCCGTACTGTGCCCTTCTGTATCCCCCCCTGTACTGTGCCCTTCTGTATCCCCCCCTGTACTGTGCCCTTCTGTATCCCCCCTGTACTGTGCCCTTCTGCATTCCCCCTGTACTGTGCCCTTCTGCATCCCCCCCATCTGTACTGTGCCCTTCTGCATCCCCCTCTGTACTGTGCCCTTCTGTATCCCCCCTGTACTGTTTTCTTCTGTATCTCCCCCTGTACTGTGCCCTTCTGTATCCCCCCTGTACTGTGCCCTTCTGTATCCCCCCTGTACTGTGCCCTTCTGCATCCCCCCTGTACTGTGCCCTTCTGCATTCCCACTGTACTGTGCCCTTCTGCATCCCCCTCTGTACTGTGCCCTTCTGCATCCCCCCTGTACTGTGCCCTTCTGCATCCCCCCTCTGTAATGTGCCCTTCTGCACCCCCCCGTACTGTGCCCTTCTGTATCCCCCCCTGTACTGTGCCCTTCTGTATCCCCCCCTGTACTGTGCCCTTCTGTATCCCCCCCTGTACTGTGCCCTTCTGCATTCCCCCTGTACTGTGCCCTTCTGCATTCCCCCTGTACTGTGCCGTTCTGCATTCCCCCTGTACTGTGCCCTTCTGCATTCCCCCTATACTGTGCCCTTCTGTATCCCCCCTGTACTGTGCCCTTCTGTATCCCCCCTGTACTGTGCCCTTCTGCATCCCCCCTGTACTGTGCCCTTCTGCATCCCCCCTGTACTGTGCCCTTCTGCATTCCCCATGTACTGTGCCCTTCTGCATTCCCCCTGTACTGTGCCCTTCTGCATTCCCCCTGTACTGTGCCCTTCTGCATTCCCCCTGTACTGTTTTCTTCTGTATCTCCCCCTGTACTGTGCCCTTCTGTATCCCCCCTGTACTGTGCCCTTCTGTATCCCCCCTGTACTGTGCCCTTCTGCATCCCCCCTGTACTGTGCCCTTCTGCATCCCCCCTGTACTGTGCCCTTCTGCATTCCCCCTGTACTGTGCCCTTCTGCATTCCCCCTGTACTGTGCCCTTCTGCATTCCCCCTGTACTGTGCCCTTCTGCATTCCCCCTGTACTGTGCCCTTCTGTATCCCCCCTGTACTGTGCCCTTCTGCATTCCCCCTGTACTGTGCCCTTCTGCATTCCCCCTGTACTGTGCCCTTCTGCATTCCCCCTGTACTGTGCCCTTCTGCATCCCCCTCTGTACTGTGCCCTTCTGCATCCCCCCTGTACTGTGCCCTTCTGCATCCCCCCTCTGTAATGTGCCCTTCTGCACCCCCCCGTACTGTGCCCTTCTGTATCCCCCCCTGTACTGTGCCCTTCTGTATCCCCCCTGTACTGTGCCCTTCTGTATCCCCCCTGTACTGTGCCCTTCTGCATTCCCCCTGTACTGTGCCCTTCTGCATTCCCCCTGTACTGTGCCCTTCTGCATTCCCCCTGTACTGTGCCCTTCTGCATTCCCCCTGTACTGTGCCCTTCTGCATTCCCCCTGTACTGTGCCCTTCTGTATCCCCCCTGTACTGTGCCCTTCTGCATTCCCCCTGTACTGTGCCCTTCTGCATTCCCCCTGTACTGTGCCCTTCTGCATTCCCACTGTACTGTGCCCTTCTGCATTCCCCCTGTACTGTGCCCTTCTGCATCCCCCCTCTGTAATGTGCCCTTCTGCAACCCCCCGTACTGTGCCCTTCTGTATCCCCCCCTGTACTGTGCCCTTCTGTATCCCCCCCTGTACTGTGCCCTTCTGTATCCCCCCTTGTACTGTGCCCTTCTGCATTCCCCCTGTACTGTGCCCTTCTGCATCCCCCCCATCTGTACTGTGCCCTTCTGCATCCCCCTCTGTACTGTGCCCTTCTGTATCCCCCCTGTACTGTTTTCTTCTGTATCTCCCCCTGTACTGTGCCCTTCTGTATCCCCCTCTGTACTGTGCCCTTCTGCATCCCCCCTGTACTGTGCCCTTCTGCATCCCCCCTCTGTAATGTGCCCTTCTGCACCCCCCCGTACTGTGCCCTTCTGTATCCCCCCCTGTACTGTGCCCTTCTGTATCCCCCCCTGTACTGTGCCCTTCTGTATCCCCCCCTGTACTGTGCCCTTCTGCATTCCCCCTGTACTGTGCCCTTCTGCATTCCCCCTGTACTGTGCCCTTCTGCATTCCCCCTGTACTGTGCCCTTCTGCATTCCCCCTGTACTGTGCCCTTCTGCATTCCCCCTGTACTGTGCCCTTCTGTATCCCCCCTGTACTGTGCCCTTCTGCATTCCCCCTGTACTGTGCCCTTCTGCATTCCCCCTGTACTGTGCCCTTCTGCATTCCCACTGTACTGTGCCCTTCTGCATTCCCCCTGTACTGTGCCCTTCTGCATCCCCCCTCTGTAATGTGCCCTTCTGCAACCCCCCGTACTGTGCCCTTCTGTATCCCCCCCTGTACTGTGCCCTTCTGTATCCCCCCCTGTACTGTGCCCTTCTGTATCCCCCCCTGTACTGTGCCCTTCTGCATTCCCCCTGTACTGTGCCCTTCTGCATCCCCCCCATCTGTACTGTGCCCTTCTGCATCCCCCTCTGTACTGTGCCCTTCTGTATCCCCCCTGTACTGTTTTCTTCTGTATCTCCCCCTGTACTGTGCCCTTCTGTATCCCCCCTGTACTGTGCCCTTCTGTATCCCCCCTGTACTGTGCCCTTCTGCATCCCCCCTGTACTGTGCCCTTCTGTATCCCCCCCTGTACTGTGCCCTTCTGCATTCCCCCTGTACTGTGCCCTTCTGCATCCCCCCCATCTGTACTGTGCCCTTCTGCATCCCCCTCTGTACTGTGCCCTTCTGTATCCCCCCTGTACTGTTTTCTTCTGTATCTCCCCCTGTACTGTGCCCTTCTGTATCCCCCCTGTACTGTGCCCTTCTGTATCCCCCCTGTACTGTGCCCTTCTGCATCCCCCCTGTACTGTGCCCTTCTGCATCCCCCCTGTACTGTGCCCTTCTGCATTCCCCCTGTACTGTGCCCTTCTGCATTCCCCCTGTACTGTGCCCTTCTGCATTCCCCCTGTACTGTGCCCTTCTGCATTCCCCCTGTACTGTGCCCTTCTGTATCCCCCCTGTACTGTGCCCTTCTGCATTCCCCCTGTACTGTGCCCTTCTGCATTCCCCCTGTACTGTGCCCTTCAGCATTCCCACTGTACTGTGCCCTTCTGCATTCCCCCTGTACTGTGCCCTTCTGCATCCCCCTCTGTACTGTGCCCTTCTGCATCCCCCCTGTACTGTGCCCTTCTGCATCCCCCCTCTGTAATGTGCCCTTCTGCACCCCCCCGTACTGTGCCCTTCTGTATCCCCCCCTGTACTGTGCCCTTCTGTATCCTCCCCTGTACTGTGCCCTTCTGTATCCCCCCCTGTACTGTGCCCTTCTGCATTCCCCCTGTACTGTGCCCTTCTGCATTCCCCCTGTACTGTGCCCTTCTGTATCCCCCCTGTACTGTGCCCTTCTGTATCCCCCCTGTACTGTGCCCTTCTCCATCCCCCCTGTACTGTGCCCTTCTGCATTCCCCCTGTACTGTGCCCTTCTGTATCCCCCCTGTACTGTGCCCTTCTGCATTCCCCCTGTACTGTGCCCTTCTGTATCCCCCCTGTACTGTGCCCTTCTGTATTCCCCCTGTACTGTGCCCTTCTGCATTCCCCCTGTACTGTTGACTAGTCTTTGATTTATGGAATGTTTTCCTTTTGTAAAATCGATTTTATTGAAAGTACCAATGAATAGATGTTTAGTTCTATCAACTATTTATACTGTATTTCTTGAAAGTAGGTGTTTAAATTGGGGCAAGCTATTACTTTTCCCAAGGGCCCATGATGCTATTAAGATGGCCCTGCGCCGGGATCTCTTCACTGAGAACCGAACCATTGAACACCGCCGACGGCTTGGTTCTCACAGATCCCCGAGAGGAGAGCCGCCGACTGTCATCATCTTGGAATTCTCGGTTCTGGCGATTTTCATTTGTGACGGTGGGGCCTCCTAAATCTTTTGAAGCAGATTAGTAACTTTAGCAAAAAAAGGACTTGAACTACTGTTATGTTAACTGTCGTCCATTGTTGCCTAGGCAACTGAGGGACATTTGCTTTTCTTCATCGCGAAGGTCCTCTGTGTGGGATGCACAGGGGTCACGATAGCCATTTTTCTAAGGAAGTAGTGACATGAGATCGTGTCTGTGTGGTTTGAACATCACTTTTTTCGCCCCCACAAGCCGAATGTTTGATAAGAGTTCACCAGTGTAGTTTTAACCGCTTAAGACCCGGACCAATAAGCAGGTTAAGGACCTGGCCCCTTTTTCCGATTCGGCACTGCGTCGCTTCAACTGAAAATTGCGCGGTCGTGCGACGTGGCTCCCAAACAAAATTTGCGTCCTTTTTTCTCCCACAAATAGAGATTTCTTTTGGTGGTATTTCATCACCTCTGCGTTTTTTATTTTTTGTGCCATAAACAAAAATAGAGCGACAATTTTGAAAAAAAATGCAATATTTTTTACTTTTTGCTATAATAAATATCCCCAAAAAAGATACAAAAAAAAACATTTTTTCCCCTCAGTTTAGGCCGATACGTATTCTTCTACACAATTCTTTGCAATAAGCGTTTAATGTTTGGTTTGCGCAAAATTTATAGCGTTTACAAAATAGGGAATCGTTTTTATTAATGATTTTTTTTTTTACTACCAATGGCGGCGATCAGCGATTTTTGTCGTGACTGCGACATTATAGCCGACACATCGGACACTTTTGACAGATTTTTGGGACCATTGTCATTTTCACAGCAAAACGTGCTATTAAAATGCACTGATTACTGTGAAAATGACAATGGCAGTTTAGGAGTTAACCACTAGGGGGCGCTGTAGGGGTTAAGTGTGACCTCATGTGTGTTTCTAACTGTAGGGGGCGGGGCTGTAACGTCAGTGATCATCTTTCCCTATATCAGGGAACAGACCATTACTGACATTGCCACAGAGAAGAACGGGGAAGGTGTGTTTACACTCACCTCTCCCCGTTCTTCAGCTCTGGTGACCGATCGCGGGACACCGGCGGCGATTGGGTCCACAGGTCCTGCGGCCGTGGTCACGGAGCTTCGGACCCGTCCACGGCTGGGCTCTTAAAGGCAGCGTACCTGTACGTGCCTGTGCCCAGCCGTGCCATTCTGCCGACGTATATATGCAGAAGGTGGTCCTTAAAGTGGGGGTTCACCCTTTTTTTTTTGGTACGTACCGATTTATGTGTATTTTCCCCCTGCGGATTCCCCCGAGGGACTGGGCGTCCCTAATCACAGGCTGTGAATGACGTTCTTCCGACCGGCTCATACAGCCGGTCACGCGTTGCCGAAAGAAGCCGAACGTTGGGTCGGCTCTATACGGCGCATGCGCACCGAGGATCGGCTTCTTTCGGCAACGCGTAAACCGCTTGAACCTCCGCTTTAAGTGGTTAAAGAGGTTGTAAAGGTAAAAAAAAATAGCTTCCTTCACTTACCTCATCCTTCCATTTTGCTTTTAAATGTCCTTATTTCTTCTGAGAAATCCTCACTTCCTGATCTTCTGTCTGTAACTCCACACAGTAATGCGAGGCTTTCTCCCTGGTGTGGAGTGTCATGCTCACCCCCTCCCTTGGACTACAGGAGAGTCAGGACACTCTTTATGTTGCAGATAGAGAAAGGAGCTGTGTAATAGTGGGCGTCCTGACTCTCCTGTACTCTCCTGACTCTCCTGCGTTGCCCTTTAAGTGTCCAGCCGTGCGGTGCGTGCACGCCGCCGCCGGTATGCTCACATCCGGGTCCTGTCCTCCTTGACCGCGGGACCCACGGACCCGATCGCCGCCGGTGTCCCGCAATCGGTCACAGGAGCTGAAGAACAGGGAGAGGTGAGTGTAAACAAAACTTCCCCGTTCTTCACAGTGGCAGTGTCACTGATCGTCTGTTTCCTGTTATAGGGAACAACGATCAGTGACGTCACACGTCCAGCCACGCCCCCCTACAGTAAGAATCACTCCCTTAGGGCACACTTAACCCCTTAGCGTCCCCTAGTGGTTAACCCCTTCACTGCCATTTTCACAGTAATCAGTGCATTTTTATAGCACTTTTTGCGGTGAAAATGACAATGTTCCCAAAAATGTGTCTGATGTGTCCGCCATAATGTGGCAGTCACAGAAAAAAAAAATGCTGATCGCTGCTATTACTAGTAAAAAAAAAAAAAATATTAATAAAAATGCCATAAACTATCCCCTATTTTGTAGAGGGAAGCAAGCAATAAACGCTTATTGTGATTTTTTTTTTTTTTTACCAAAAATATGTAGTAGAATACGTATCGGCCTAAACTGAGGGAAAAAAAAGTTTTTTTATATATTTTTTGGGGATATTTATTATAGAAAAAGTAAAAAATATTGAATTTTTTTCCAAATTGTCGCTCTATTTCTGTTTATAGCGCAAAAAATAAAAACCGCAGAGGTGATCAAATACCACCAAAAGAAAGCTCTATTTGTGGGAAAAAAAGGACGCAAATTTTGTTTGGGAGCCACGTCGCACGACCGCGCAATTGTCAGTTAAAGTGACGCAGTGCCGAATCGCAAAAACTGCCCAGGTCCTTTACCAGCCTAATGGTCCGGGGCTGAAGTGGTTAAAGCGTATTTCAGGATGTTGGGTGAAAATGTCCAACAAATTCCGACATCAAATCCATTACAGAAGCCTTTAGCCCGGCTTTGCTGTAGCAAGGTTGCAGTTCTTCTTGTACAGTTGTTCTTCATAATTGATTTTACTTGCATGCCAGTCAGATACTGAATAGCAATGTGAGTCATTCTGCGCAGATTAAAACCAAAATAGCCTAATTACCCCATAATTGGCACCGTAATAAAAGCAGGCATTCAAGCGGCGAGCCGTCAAAAAAAGGATGGGACACCTTGATCGGATTTCATAGTGAAGAATTGGGCTTTTTCCCCTTAAATTAAGGTCAATTATGTTTTAAAAAAGGTTAATAGTTGATTTTAAATAAAATGTAAAAAAAGGAATAGCTTTAACCACTTCAATACCAGGTACTTACTGCCCAGGCCAATTTTCAGCTTTGTGCGCTGTTGCTGTTTAAATGACAATTGCACGGTCGTGCTACACTGTACCCAAACTACATTTTTATCATTTTGTACCCACAAATAGAGATTTCTTTTGGTGGTATTTGATCACCCCTGCGGTTTTTATTTTTTGCTAAACAAATAAAAGAAAACGCAAATTTTCAAAAAAATTGTTTTTCTTTTTTTTATATAAAATGTTTCTCCTTCACCGATGGACACTGATAAGGCGGCACCGATGAGGTGGCACTGATGGGTACTGACAATGGGCACTGATGGGCGGCACTGATGGGCACTGATAGGCGGCACTGATGGGCGGCACTGATTGGCATTGATAGGCGTCACTGATGGGCACTGATAGGCGGCACTGATGGGCGGCACTGATTGGCATTGATAGGCGTCACTGATGGGCACTGATATGCAGCACTGATAGATGGCACTACACCCCCAATCACACTTTCCGATCAACCAATCAAAACCTCCTCTACATCCCCAAGTCCAATTACAAATCAAAGGGAGAACGAAGATTTGCAGTCCAAGGACCACGGCTGTGGAACGCTCTACCAACAGATATCCGCGTGGAAGAAAGCCATCGGGCTTTCAGGAAAAAACTTAAGCCCCACCTCTTCTGAAGGATAAAGAAGACTTTGGAAGGCACAATGATTAAGTTCGCATGTGTAGCGCTATACAAGTTATTCACTCACTCACTCATAGGCATCCCTGGTGGCACTGGCACTGGCAGGCATTGTGGATGGGTACAGATTGGCAGCTGCCTGGGCATTGATTGACAGCTACCTGGGCACTGATTGCCATATCCCTGGTGGTTTAGGTTGGCATACCTGGTGGTCCAGTGTGGGTGGCCATACCTGGTGGTCCTGGGTCAGCATCCAAGGGGGGTCTGCGCTGATAAACAATCAGCGCAGACCCCCCGTCAGGAGAGCTGCCGATCGGCTCTCCTTTACTCGCATCTGTCAGACGCGAGTGAGGAAATGCGCGATCGACGGCTCTTCCTGTTTACATCGTGGTCAGCCGTGATTGGACACCACTGATCACGTGGTAAAGAGCCTCCTTCAGAGGGTCTTTACCGAGACGGGTGTAGCGATTTGTCAGACTGACACCGCACCACCGATCGCCACGATGTGTGCCCCCCATGGGTGCGGAGCGGCTTTTATCCTGCTGGACGTCATATGACATCCAGTCAGGAAAACTGAACCACCGCCCAGCTGTCATTTTGCTATTGGCCGGGCGGGAAGTGGTTAAAGAACCTTGCGCTGTGAAATAACTAGAAATAGTACCAATATATATATATATATTATTGTGAAAGCTGCTCCCCTCCCCTCAAAGTATTGAACTGCAAACTTTGGGGTGTGTATTGGTTGGGGGCACTGAATCAATAGACTGTTTTGATTGACAACCCAACCTGATTATGAAGGAACATGTGACCACCTTGCCCACAATGAAGCTCTTGGTGTGTAAGTCAGCATTTCTCAACCTTTTTTTTAGGTGGCGGCACCTTTTAGAAGTATGCTAAATCTTGAGACACCCCCGTAAAATGTAAAAAACATAAAAGTTACCGTACTTATCAATGGGAAACTTCAGGCTGGGACGATGCACTTTGAGAAAATGAACTTCACATTAGAGGACCCCCCTCATATAAGAGGTTATCCCATCACATCAGAGGTCTCCCTTTGCAGCCCCCCTTCACTTCAGAGACCCCCACACCACATCAAAGGTCCCCATCCCATCAGTGGTAAATGGGGGAACTAATGCGCAAAACCACACTAACCAGCATGGATGGACTGGCCATTGGGACTACAGGGAGTTTCCCGGTGGGCCGATGGCTCAGTGGGCCGGTTTCATTGACAGCGGACCGCCGCCCCCCCCCCTCCACTCCTCTGTCTCCCCTCTTCCTGCAGCGCTCACCTCCTCTCCCTCCCTGGGGGGCTCACCTCCTCTCCCTTCCTGAGGCGCTCACCTGGGGGGGAAAGAGAAGCAGGGGGAGGACCAGAGGAGCACGGGGGAGAGGACAGACAGCTGACTCAACAGCTATGGCCTTGGAGTTTCTCACTTCTGACTAATCTTGTCCCATAAGGGGGGCACTGAACTGATACTTTGCCCCGGGTGAAATAAGGTCTAGCTTCCCCACTGGTACTGCCTCTAATGCCGCGTACACACGATCATTTTTTGTGATGAAAAAAAACGACGTTTTCTGTGAAGTAAAAAACGACGTTTTTGAAACGTCACTTTACAAAGACGATGTTGCATACACACCATCATTTTTTCACAAAAAGCGAGGTTACGTTCACCACTCTTTTCCATTGAAGCTCGCTTCATAATTAGCTTCTGGGCATGCGCGGGTTGAAAAACGTCGTTTTAAACGAAGTTTTTGCTACACACGGTGACTTTTTGTGAAACAAAAAACGACGTTTTGAAAAACGACACAAAAAATTCAAGCATGTTGGAATTTTTTTTTGGTCGTTTTTTTTAAGACAAAAAACGACGTTTTGCCCACACACGATCAATTTAAATGACGTTTTAAAAAACGATGTTTTTTTTCATCGCAAAAAACGACCGTGTGTACGCGGCATAAGAGTACTAGTACCAGCCATTCTACTCTAATAAAGTAGAAAGGCTAGTGGCTAGTGAAGGGGAAGAGGGGGCTTGGGTGGCCAGGGGGTGCGGAAATTGTCTGGCCACCATGGGAGAGACCTGTCAAAATAGACCAGTCTGGATGAAGTCCAGGGCCACATTTTTGTCCCAGTCCAGCCCTGCTAACCAGGGCACTAAAACTAAACTAAATAAATTGATAATACTACACTAAGCAGCAGCCACAACTAGATAGTGCTCACACACTGATGACAAGTAGTGTTGCTCACGAATATTCGCATTGCGAATATTCGCTACGAATATTGCATATTCGAGTATTCGCGAATATCTCGAATATCGCGGCGAATATTCGCTATTTCGAATATTCGTATTTTTCAAATTTTGCAATAAATTTCGCAAAAAAAAAAACGCAATCAATTTCGCATTCGCGAATTTCGCAATAGCGAAATTTCGCAATTTTTTTTTTTTATAAAATATAGCGAATATTCGTAAATATCGAATATTCGTGATATTTTATCCAAAAAAAATAGCGAAATTTCGCAATCATTTTCGCTTTCGCATATGCGAAATTTCGCTATTTTTTTTTTTATAAAATATAGCGAATATTCGTAAATATCGAATATTCGTGATATTTTATAAAAAAAAAAAATAGCGAAATTTCGCATTGGCGAAAATTCGCAATTTTTTTTTTTTTTATAAAATATCACGAATATTCGATATTAACGAATATTCGCGACCGCATATGTAAAATTTCTTTTTTTTTTTTTTTTTATAAAATATACCGAATATTCGTAAATATCGAATATTTGTGATATTTTATAAAAAAAATAAAAATCGCGAAATTTCGCATTGGCGAAAATTCGCAATTTTTTTTTTTTTTTTTTTTTATAAAATATCATGAATATTCGATATTAACGAATATTCGCGAATATTCTTCGAAATATTCGCGAAATATCGAATATTCGTGATATTTTATAAAAAAAAAATAGCGAAATTTCGCATTGGCGAAAATTCGCAATTTTTTTTTTTTTTATAAAATATCACGAATATTCGATATTAACGAATATTCGCGACCGCATATGTGAAATTTCTTTTTTTTTTTTTTTTATAAAATATACCGAATATTCGTAAATATCGAATATTTGTGATATTTTATAAAAAAAATATTCGCGACCGCATATGTGAAATTTCTTTTTTTTTTTTTTTTTATAAAATATACCGAATATTCGTAAATATCGAATATTTGTGATATTTTATAAAAAAAATAAAAATCGCGAAATTTCGCATTGGCGAAAATTCGCAATTTTTTTTTTTTTTTTTTTATAAAATATCACGAATATTCGATATTAACGAATATTCGCGAATATTCTTCGAAATATTCGCGAAATATCGCGAAATCGAATATGGCGTATTCCGCTCATCACTAATGACAAGTGAAAAATAGGGGATGTAATGGCGCTTTCTAATACTAAATCTATGATTCTATGACTAAGTGGCGTGTACAGCCTCGCAACGCGTCAGGAAGGAGGAGAGCCGTTGGCGACGTCATCTCCACGAGCGGAGATATCCTGTTTACATGCCGCAACGCTGTATTTTATACTGTGAGTGTTTACTATCTATTTTATTAAAATTGTCGATACATTTTACACTATGGAGTCTCCACTATCTATTGAGTACCATCCATCCTGGGAGCGCTGCTGCGGGGACTTGGGAGTCTGTGGCTGGGGGATTGGAATAACAGGCTGGCCGGGAGATGTGGATTTACAGTGGAGCCCGCTGTGCTTGTTAAGCCAGCAGCATTATAGGCTTTATCTAGCCTTTCTTAAAGGGGTGGTTCCGCCGATTTTTTTTTTTTTTAATCCTTTCTCCCGCAATGTCATTTTGTCATAATCTACTAACCTGTCCCGGCAATCTAGGCGCCAGCATAGAGATTTCCCCCCCCAAAAAAGTTTATATTCCACAGCGATGGACGTTTCCATCTTAGCTGCGGGCAAGTCTGAAGCCCAACATCAGTCTTCCGGGATGCGGCAAATGCTGTAGTCCCAGCATTCACCGCTCTATCCCGCGCATGCGTAGTGATGACGGCGAGCCAGCGCCGTCAACACTACACAGTTACTGTGACAACGGCGCAGCGTCCTATGAAGGACACGCCCATTCACAGTAAACACAAAAGCGATCTTATCTAAGGCGTTTCCAGCAGGTTACCAGAAGTTAAGATGGCGCTGTCGTATCCGCCCTCGTCACATGACTGGCTGCAAGAGTCATGTGACTTGCGGAAATAGCGCGATATTAGTAGACATGCTGTAGAGATTTCTCTCTCTCAGAACGTGACGCTGCACTCCCAACAAGCATAGCGGCAAGGGAAGAACAAATCGACACACCCATCCCCGCTCAGACAGACCAGGAAGTGCCTGCTACACAGCGCCAAAAGAAAGGTACAGAAACGATTAAAAAAATGTTAAATGACGAACCTTTTTTAGGCTGACTGTGCCCTTATGTTTAAGGTCAACTTGTTAGATAGGGAGAACTTCCACTTTAAGGTGAGAGGCTTGTGGAAACAAAAACACAGGGCCAGATTCAGAGAGCCATTACGCCTGTCTAACTGGTGTTAGACCGGAGTACTTTCAAATTTCGCGTGCCGTATCACTAGTTTGAATCCTCAAACCATGATACGGCGGCGTTGGGCTTCGATCCAAGAGGCTTACGTCTTCGTACGCCTTCGGATCTACGCTGCAATCTTTTTGCGGCCGCTGAGTGGAGTTTGCATCGTTTTCAGCGTCGGGGTATGCAAATGAGCTTTTTCCGGCGATCCACGAAGTTACGAGCATCGTTCGCAATCGCGTACATCATTTTTTCGCTACGTAAAGTTAAACCAGCTATTAGCTGGTCTAACGTTACGCTGCCCATGTTAAGTATGGCCGTCGTTCCCGCGTCGACTTTCAAATTTTTTATTTTTTTTTGCGTAAGTCGTCCGGGAATAGGAATGTCCGTAAATGACGCTACTCAAAAAAAAATGACGTAACGACGTGATTTCGCGCAATGCACGGCGGGAAATTTCTGAACGGAGCATGCGCAGTTCGATCGCCGTGGGGACGCGCTTAATTTAAATGCCTCACGCCCCCTAATCGCATAGTTTGATTCCGCCGGGAGAAATACACTACGCCGCCGTACCTTACGGGCCAAAATCTCTCTGAATTCCTCCTAGAGCCAGGTAAAGTACGGTGGCGTAGAGTATCTCTGATACTCTGCGGGAATCTAATTCTTTCTGAATCTGGCCCACAGTTTTTTTGCACAGCTTATGTGCACTTTTGAAATTAAGGATTAAAGCACCTATTTTGGATTTTTGTTTACATTGGAGCACCATGCACTTTGGACATTATATGCTGAAGCACTTTATTTAATTTTTTCTGATCACTTGAATATATATTTTTAATTTTTATATATTTTTTATATGAGTGTGCATAGATATCAGTATTTGCATTATTCTAACACACAGGGACTATTTATCATTTATTTTTTCTGATTGCACTTTATGAAAACGATATTTGATGTCATATTTATTTTATTTTTGAGTGTGATTTTGCAACTATCACATTGTTATCATTCACACCAGGAATTTGGTTCACTAATATCACTTTTGTTATCCCCCTCATTATTGTTGATGTCTGGTGGGTCATTAACTACATGCCGACCGCCCGCCGTCATTTTACTGCGGGAAGTCGGCACTGCTGGGCGAGAGCCCGTAGCTATACGTCCGCTTTAAAGCGGCCGCTAGGGGGCGCGTGCGCGCTGCCGGCGTGGGGGCGCGTGCGTCCCTGCTCGCCCCCGAGTCCCGCGCGTGTGCCCGGCGGGTACGATCGCCGCCGGGCATGCGCGCTCGCTCGTTACAGAGCGGGCCCGGGAGCTACGTGTGTAAACACAAAGCTCCCGGTCCTGTCAGCGGGGGAAATGCTGATCTTCTGTTCATACAATGTATGAACAGAAGATCAGTGATTTCCCCTAGTGAGGCCACCCCCCCCATACAGTTAGAACACACCCAGGAACACACTTAACCCCTTCCCTGTCCCCTAGTGTTAACCCATTCACTGCCAATGGCATTTTTATAGTAAGCGAATGCATTTTTATAGCACTGATCGCTATAAAAATGCCAATGGTCCCAAAAATGTGTCAAAAGTGTCCGATGTGTCCGCCATAATGTCGCAGTACTGAAAAAAAATGCTGATCGCCGCCATTACTAGTAAAAAAAAAAATATTAATAAAAATGCCATAAAACGACCCCCTATTTTGTAAACGCTATAACTTTTGCGCAAACCAATCAATAAACGCTTATTGCGATTTTTTTTTTAACTAAAAATATGTAGAAGAATAAGTATCGGCCTAAACTGAAGAAAAAAAATGTTTTTTTATATATTTTTGGGGGATATTTATTATAGCAAAAAGTAAAAAATATTGAATTGTTTTCAAAATTGTGGCTCTATTTTTGTTTATAGCGCAAAAAATAAAAACCGCAGAGCTGATCAAATACCACCAAAAGAAATCTCTATTTGTGGGAAAAAAAGGACATCAATTTTGTTTGGGAGCCACGTCGCACGACCGCGCAATTGTCAGTTAAAGCGACGCAGTGCCGAATCACAAAAAGTGCTCTGGTCATTGGGCAGCAATATGGTCCGGGGGTTAAGTGGTTAAGAATTAGGAGTGAAACATTTTTACGAATATTATCAAGATTGGTATTTGGATCATCTTTAGGCCTCTTTCACACGGAGCGGTCCGTTTTTCGGTCCGCTCCGTGTGTGTCCTTCGGCTCAGCGGGGGGTCCTGCCTATGGGGAATCGGATGGAAACGGACCGTCTGTTCGTTTGCATCCGATCCGATCCACTGGACGGAAGAAAAATAGGGTTTTCTTCCGTCCGCAAAATGGATCCAGGCGGACGCGGATAGTAGGCGGACGTTAGCGGATGCATCATCCGCTAATGGATCCGCTCCCATAGGGACACATTACAAGTCCGTCAACGGACTTGTAATTAGCGGACCGTTCGTCCGCTCATGTGAAAGGGGCCTAATTCACAAACCCCTTTTTTCGTGTGGTATTAGCAGGTGTTATCACTTTGTTTGATTAATTATTAGCTTCTTCATTTAGTATTAGCAAGCACCATTACATCCCCTATTTTTCACCCATCCCATCAGGGCCTCCCCTTCACCTAGATGAGCCCCATCACAGCAAAGCCTACCTCTATGTGACAGACTCACCCAGGACAGAGGCTTTTGGAGGGGACTGAAATGCTAGCATCTTGCCTTGCGATTATGGGCCCTGGCATTTGGGGGAACGGTGCTCTTTGTGAGCTGTATGCCTGGGGACCCCTGAGGTGGTGTTACTTTGGATTCAGGTCCATGTCCCCCCCAAGACACACAGACTTTGGAACCCTGTATATGCCATATTAGAAATAGTGACTGATTCATACTGTTGGGACACATACTGTTGAGTCCTGTACACCCGATCGGTTTGTCTGATGAAAACGGACCGATGGACCGTTTTCATCTGACAAACCGATCGCGTGTGGGCCCCATCGGTTTGTTTTCCATTGGTGAAAAAAAAAATAGAACATGTTTTAAAAATTTTCCTTTGGATAAAAAAACATTCGTCTGTGTGGGAAAAGTCCATCGGTCAAAAATCCACGCATGCTCAGAATCAAGTCGACGCATGCTCGGAAGCATTGAACTTCATTTTTCTCAGCACGTCGTAGTGTTTTACGTCACCGCGTTTGGACACTGGTCAGATTTTTGACCGATGGTGTATAGGCAAGACTAATGAAAGTCAGCTTCTTCAGATATCCACCAAAAAAATCCATCGGATTAGATTCCATCAGATATCCGATTGTGTGTACAGGGCTTCAGAAGATGCTAATGTCAACTCCAGCCACCTGTCTGTCTGTTGTTTGCTATAATGTAAATGAGTCTAGTATGGCTTCTAAGAGTCTTTCACCCATTGTTGATCCTGCAATTGTATGAAGGAGTTCTGTGTTGATATGTATTGTAATGTGTATTGTAGGGAGTCACATCGGCTGCTTTAACTACTTCAGACCTGCGCTATTGACAAAATACGTCAATAGCGCAGACCTGAGGTGCCAAGTTGACGTCTTTGGACCTCATTTATAGTGCATTACCCGTGCGCGCCACTGGGTGGCGTGCAGCGGGTAAACACTGTCCCGCCGCATCCACATGCGATCGGCGGGAACACAAGCAGATGACAGCAGGGATGTGGAGCTCTGTGTGTAATGATGGGGTGTAAACACAGAGCTCCACGTGCTGTCAGAGGTGAGGAGACTGATCTGTGTCCCTTGTACATAGGGACACAGCATCGGTTACCTCCCCAAGTCACCCCCCCTCCCCCCACACAGTTAGAACACACCCAGGATACACATTTAACCCCTTCCTCACCCCCTAGTGTTAGCCCCTTCCATGACAGTCACATTTATACAGTAATTAGTGCATTTTTATAGCACTGATCGCTGTATAAATGTGAATGGTCCCAAATTTGTGGCAAAAGTGTCCGATATGTCCGCCGCAATATCGCAGTCCCAATAAAAATCACAGATCGCCGGCATTACTAGTAAAAAAAATAATAATAAAAAAAAAATAATTCTGTTCCCCATTTTGTAGGCGCTATAACTTTTGTGCAAACCAGTCGCTTATTGCGATTTTTTTTTTTTTTACAAAAAAACGTTCAAAAAATACGTATCGGCCTTAACTGAGAACATTTTTTTTTTTTTTTATTTGGATATTTATTATAGCAACAAGTAAAAAAAATAATATATATTTTTTAAATCGTCGCTCTTTTTTTTGTTTATAGCGCAAAAAATAAAAACCGCAGAGGTGATCAAATACCACCAAAATAAAGCTCTATTTGTGGGGAAAAAAGGATGTCAATTTTGTTTGGGAGTCACGTCGCACGACCGCGCAATTGTCAGTTAAAGCGACGCAGTGCCGGAAGCTGAAATTTCGCCTGGGCACGAAGGGGGTTTATGTGCCCAGTAAGCAAGTGGTTAAGGGATTGGTTAATTAGCTCATGTTAATTTATGTTTCTGGTTACAGGTGTATTGTTAGAGTAATATGAGCAGGAGGGGGGACTTGTATTCTTGTTCTAATGAACAGTCCATGTTCAGCAACCAAACGAGTATTGTCTTGTTTTGTGCTTGTTAGTGGTTGGAATATCTGATATCTATATTCAGACTGTAAGGAAGCGGTATATGAGGGAAGCACTCAAGCCGGGTGTGGGACGTTTTGTTACACTATACATCAGAGAACCTCCTATACATGGGAGTCCTCCAACACATCAGCATCATCCTTATACATCAGAGGTTCCCTATGCATGAGTCCCTCCATCACATCAGAGTCTTCCCATCATATCAGAGTCGTTGTCCCCCTCCACCCTTTACAGAGCCCTACCAGTCGCACAGTCCCCTCTTCACACCAGAGCCCTGCCTTTTGTCTACAGCAGCACAGCATAGGTTGAGAGGTGGAGGAAATGTGGAGGAGGTGGGCTTCCATCTTTTCCTGAATGCTAGGGGGGACACAGCATGCCACCTGCCCTAGATCAGATAGATTTGTGAGCAAGCTGTCTGCGATCACCATAGCAACGAATGATGCCATACTTCCTAGCCTTACAGCGCCGTCGATTTGTATGGTCCGCCGGCACCATGGTACTGATCCAAGGCAAATTGGGTCCTAGAAAACCCAGAACCAGACATGCCACAAGATCTACCTCCATTGAATGTTTGGTGAATGCCATATGCCCAACTTTATATAAATATGTCCAGTGTTCTCTCAAATTTGATATTTTCCTTTGTTTTCTTTTGTACTTTTTTTTTGTTGTGTTTTTTCTTTATATAAAAAGGGCAGTAAAATAATGAGGCTGTGGTGGGGATGCTTTTCTTCAGCAGGGACATGGAAACTGGTCAGAGTTGATGGGAAGATGGATGGAGAAAAATACAGGTCAATCTTAGAAGAAAGCCTGTTGAAGCCTACACAAGACTTGAGACTGGGGGAGGTTCACCTTCCAACAGGACAACGACCCTAAAGTACAGCCAGAGCTACAATGGAATGGTTTAGATTAGGGATGAGCCGAACACCCCCCCCCATTCGGTTCGCACCAGAACCTGCGAACAGACCAAAAGTTTGTGTGAACTTTAGAACCCTGTTAAAGTCTATGGGACTCGAACGTTTGAAATCTAAAGTGCTAATTTTAAAGACTAGCATGCACGTTATTGTAATAAAACGTTTTTTTTTTTTTAATAAAGGATTTTCTCCACGGTGTGTTTGTGTTTTTTTATTATTATTTACACTTCCTTAGTGAAATGGTAGAGGTACAATGTACCCCATTACCAATTCACATAGGGGGGGCCAGGATCTGGGGGTTAAAGGGGTCTTAAAGATTCTGATAAGCCCGCCCGCAGACCCCCACAACCATCGGCCAGGGTTGTGGGGATGAGGCCCTTGTCCCCATGAACATGGGAACATCCTCCCCATGCTGAGGGCATGTGGTCTGGTACGGTTCAGGAGGGCGCTCTCTCGTCCCCCCCCCCTTTTCCTCGGCCGTCCAGGTTGCGTGCTCAGGATAAGGGGTCTGGTGTGGATTTTTGTGGGTTCCCCCTTCATATCCATACCAGACTTGAAGGGCCTGGTGATTGGATTTGGGGGGACTCCACACGCTTTTTTTTTTTTTCATTTATGAATGAATTCTCTCTGAATTGCCGGGAGCCGACAATTCATTATAGCCGCGAGTGATTTTTAAATGACTTTTTTCCTTCAGAAATTACACTTTGTGCAGGGACAGTTCTAAGCATGGGAAACAAGTGCTTTTTCACATGCTTAATTTACACCCCCCCCCCCCCTAGGTACGAAATTACATTTTGCATTGATACATGTCCCCTGGGGCAGAACCCGGGTCCCCAAACACTCCCCTGGGGCAGAACCCGGGTCCCCAAACACTCCCCTGGGGCAGAACCCGGGTCCCCAAACACTCCCCTGGGGCAGGACCCAGGTCCCCAAACACTCCCCTGGGGTAGAACCCAGGTCCCCAAACACTCCCCTGGGGCAGGACCCAGGTCCCCAAACATTCCCCTGGGGCAGGACCCGGGTCCCCAAACACTCCCCTGGGGCAGGACCCAGGTCCCCAAACACTCCCCTGGGGTAGAACCCGGGTCCCCAAACACTCCCCTGGGGCAGGACCCGGGTCCCCAAACACTCCCCTGGGGTAGAACCCGGGTCCCCAAACACTCCCCTGGGGCAGGACCCGGGTCCCCAAACACTCCCCTGGGGCAGGACCCAGGTCCCCAAACACTCCCCTGGGGTAGAACCCGGGTCCCCAAACACTTGCATATTAGCCTTTAAAATTAGCACTTTAGATTTTTTTTTCAAGGCACTGTAATTCAAATCTAGAAAGGAATTTTTTTTTTTTTTGGCTGGAGTCTGACTTTAAATTCAAACAAAGGTCCAAAGTTTTGCTAATGTAGAGCAATTAAAACCAAAAAAAAAAAGAAAGAAGCCTGGTCTCCTCTCAGACACCGGGTCAAGTTCTGGACTTGAAATAGGCAGCCGGGGTTTTCATTATCCTGGAAATTACGACTCTTGAGGTAAGAGGTCTGGAAATGATGAAGAAGTCTTCTGACTTCTCACACGCGCGCTCGCCTATCGGCCCGCAATTGTATTTTATGCCGCTAAGAAGTGTGATATTTCTAAATAGTCTCCTCTGAAAATAAATTAAGCGTCTCCCTCGAAAAGTGGCGGTAACAACCTTTCAAGTTATTGGTTGCGCAGGAGATAACCAGACTCGGTGCCGGCGCGTTTTACGGGCCGGGTCACGGCGCGTTCCGCCGCCTGTAATGCGAATGATCTCATTAACCTTTCCGTTGATGTTATTTCTGCGACGGTAGAGGTGTCAGAGAGACGTTTTCATGGCTTTCTCCAACAAAGGGGAAAAAATATGACTCCTTTTTGCTGAGATTAAGCGGGAGGTGTTAAAGTTATAAACATAAATTGGCCCTTTTTTTTTTTGCCGTTTTACATTTACAGGCAAGTAACGGCGGAGGAGCCGCTTGTGGCATTTACTGTAATGTACCCCGGGGGATGGGAACAGCAAAAAGAAAACTTACACATTAGATTTCACCAACATTTTACTAATGCCAAACTGTGACTAGGAACAAAGTTACTGAAGTCTTATAATTTACCACCTCTTCATCTGCCCCACTCCAGACCCCTCCCCCATCCCATAATTTCAAATTTTCTGCTCGTTTTTGCATCTTTCTGCAAAACTGTTTATTGCAATATTTCTTTTAGAATCACTTTAACTCAGCCAAATATTTGATCCTTCACATTAAATATCCATGAACTCCCCTCTCCATAATGGAATAGATAACTAGAGTTGACACCGTAGCCCAAATAGAAGAGAACATGGGTATGTCCATTGGCGACCACTCCATTAGGGGCGCCGCCTCCCCAATCCATGCACCTAACTCCTAATCTGCATGCAGGGAACGCTGGATGCATGGATTTCAATGTTTTTTTTTTTTACTTATTTTTAATCACATGATTAGAGCTTGAGTCTTTAACCACTTAAGGACCCCTTCACGCCGATATACGTCTGCAGAATGGCACGGTTGGGCACAGGCACGTACCTGTACATGTCTCTAAAGGCTCCAGCCGTGGGGTCGCGAGCGCGCCGCCGACGGCGCCCTCGCGACCCGGTCTGAAGCTCTGTGACCGCTCCCGCGTGTCCTGCGATTAGTCCTCCGGAGCTGAAGAATGGGGAGAGGTGAGTTTAAACACACCTTCCCCGTTCTTCCCAGTGGCAGTGTCAGTAATCGTCTGTTCTCTGATATGGGGAAAGACGATCACTGATGTCACACATCCAGCCCCGCCCTCCTACAGTTAGAAACACATATGAGGTCACACTTAACCCCTTCAGTGCCCCCTAGTGGTTAACTCCTAAACTGCAATTGTAATTTTCACAGTAATCAGTGCATTTTTATAGCACTTTTCGCTGTGAAAATGACAATGGCCCAAAAATGTGTCAAAATTGTCCGATGTGTCCGCCATAATGTCGCAGTCACGAAAAAAATCGCCGATCGCCGCCATTAGTAGTAAAAAAAAATATATTAATAAAAATGACATAAAACTATCCCCCATTTTGTAAACGCTATAAATTTTGCGCAAACCAATCAATAAACGCTTATTGTGATTTTTTTTACCAAAAATATGTAGTAAAATACGTATCCGCCTAAACTGAGGAACATTTTTTTTTTAGAAAAATATAAAAAATATAGATTTTTTTCAAAATTGTCGCACTTTTTTTGTTTATAGCACAAAAAAATAAAAACCACAGAGATGATCAAATACCACCAAAAGAAAGATCTATTTGTGGGGAAAAAAAGGACGCCAATTTTGTTTGGGAGCCACGTCGCGTGACCACGCAATTGTCAGTTAAAGCCGAATCGCAAAAAGGGGCCAGGTCCTTAACCTGCACAATGGTCTGGGTCTTAAGTGGTTAATTGGCTTCAAAAAGGGTGGGATCGGGGGGCGCAGAGCACTGCGCCCTGAGCCCACCCACTTGTGTGACAATAGAAAATTAATTGGGCGGCTGTGAGCGGAATCAGGGGGGACATCACCGAGGAGGAGACTCAGGGGGAAGCCGCCAAAGCTGCCCACAACCTGGATTGGGCAAGTGGGGAGCTGGAGGGTGGACAGGCGAAGGATGGGGGGGGGTGTTCACAGAGCGACCAGGGTGTGGGTGGTGGATTTTATCAATCAACCGTCTGAATGAGGGGGTGTCAGGTGGTTTGTTTACCCCCCCAAAAAAAAAGATAATAATGAATGGAGCACCAGTCACCACTACTGTCTAACTTTGCCTTAGATCAGGGATCTGCAAATTTTCTAAACAAAGGACCAGTCTACTGTTCCTTCAGACTTTAGGAGGTGTGGACCTGTGGGAGTAAAAGCTCCCTTCTTCTTCCTTTCCTCCTCCTCCTCTTCCTCCTTCTCCTTCTTCTTTCTTCCTTCTCCTTCTTCTTTCTTCCTTCTCCTTCCTTCCTTCTCCTTCTTCTTTCTTCCTTCTCCTCCCTTCCTTCTCCTTTCTTCCTTCTCCTTCTCCTTTCTTCCTTCTCTTTCTCCTTTCTTCCTTCTCCTTCTTCTTTCTTCCTTCTCCTTCTTCTTTCTTCCTTCTCCTTCTCCCTTCTTGTTTCTTCCTTCTTCTTTTTCCTTCTTCCTTTCCCTTCTTGTTTCTTCCTTCTTCTTTTCCCTTCTTCTTTCTTCCTTGTTCTTTTCCCTTCTCCTTTCTTTCGTCTTCTTTTCCCTTCTTCTTTCTTCCTTCTTCTTTTCCCTTCTTCTTTCTTCCTTCTTCTTTCTTCTTTTCCCTTCTTGTTTCTTCCTTCTTCTTTTCCCATTCTTCTTTCTTCCTTCTTCTTTTCCCTTCTTCTTTCTTCCTTCTTCCTTCTTCTTTTCCCTTCTTCTTCCTTCCTTCTTCTTTCTTCCTTCTCCTTTTCCCTTTCCCTTTTCCCTTCTCCTTTCTTCCTTCTTCTTTTCACTTCTTCTTTCTTCCTTTCCCTTCTTCTTTCTTCCTTCTTCTTTTCCCTTCTCCTTTCTTCCTTCTTCTTTTCCCGTCTTCTTTCTTCCTTCTTCTTTTCCATTCTCCTGTCTTCCTTCGTATTTCCCCTTCTCCTTTCTTCCTTCTTCTTTTCCCTTCTTCTTTTCCCTTCTTCTTTCTTCCTTCTTCTTTTCCCTTTTTCTTTCTTCCTTCTTCTTTTCCCTTCTTCTTTCTTCCTTCTTCTTTTCCCTTCTCCTTGCTTCCTTCTTCTTTTCCCTTCTTCTTTCTTCCTTCTTCTTTTCTCTAATCCTTTCTTCCTTCTTCTTTTCCCTTCTTCTTTCTTCCTTCTTCTTTTCACTTCTCCTTTCTTCCTTCTTCTTTTCCCTTCTTCTTTCTTCCTTCTTCTTTTTTCTTCTCCTTTCTTCCTTCTTCTTTTCCCTTCTTCTTTCTTCCTTTTGCTTTTCCCTTCTTCTTTCTTCCTTTTTCTTTTCCCTTCTTCTCCCTCTTCTTTTATCTCCTCTAATCGTGTATCTGATTGCACTCTAAAACCCAGTTTGAAGAAGAAAACCCCAAACCAATATTCTTTAGATACTCTTGCGCTTATTTAACATTTGACCACTTCTTTTTTTTGTTTTCATCTCTATAAAGTTATGATTCCCAGAGAGATATAGATACGGTTCAAGACCTACGTGTGCGATGAACCTCAGGGGAACATTAATATTTTTTGTTACGCAAATCTTATGTTCAAGATTATACAGTACAGAAGACATTTTCTTTTTTCTGCATGACTGTTGTCTTGGACTTGAACCCAAAATAAAGTTATTAAAAAAAAATATCCTGAGGAACGTGACCTCGTACTAACATGCAGCAAAACCCCATCCCCACCATTAGGAGCTCTAGTGAACACCAGTTATTGCTTGGACCCCGCACCTCGGGTGAGCCTGCGTCATCCGCCTGGGTGACCTGCTTATGTACCTATCCTGCTGGTCAGTGACAGCCTCTCTACTCTACAGCTATAGCTACTGGCAACCGAGCCTGACCCCCTGACCGTGACACACAGTATTCCAAATGAAGTCTTAAGCTGGCCATATACTACTGGAAGTGTGGCTGATTCCTCTGGACAAAATGTGAGCATTGTATGACTCTTCTTTGTGAGAATAAATCATGTTGGGTGTTCTAATGTCACGCATTATATAAAACTGTTTAATTTTTTACATTTAAAGCGGAGGTTCACCCTAAATATAAGATCTCCCATGCGATCCAGCATACTGGCGTCAGCGCCAGTATGCTGGGTCACACTTACTGTACGTCCACAGTATAGGCGGATCTCCTCAAAATGACAGACCTAGGATGACTCGGGAAAATATCAGCTCCTAGGTCTGTGCGCAGGCGCCGCATGCCGAGATTACCCGAGTCCATATCGCGCGCTGTACTGTGGGGGACAGAAAAGGAATTCTGTAAGTGTGCTATTGGGCGCTGACGCCAGTATGCTGGATCGCATGGGAGAGGGGTGAAATACAACCACTCATGGTCATTTTACGATCTCCCATCATGTCATATGACATCCTGGGCTTTAGTGCTGGCGATTCTGTGCACGATAAGAACGATCATAGTGGCAGTTTCGCCGCTTGAACGTTCTTGTAGGCGGCGGGAGGGAAGACCCCCCTTCCCGCCGCCAACCGGTGCTTCTCCAGGCTCTCCCGTGCCATTGGGGGCCTGGAGAGAGAATCGTCCGACGCAGGCAGGAAGAATAGAGATGGCTGGTGACCAGATGGTCATCAGTCATCTCTATGACCGTCGGAGGACCCGGGCGCAATGTGATGACGTCACGCCCGGTTACCCATAAGTAAACAAAGCCGCGATTGCGACTAGTAAGCAATACCAAGCATGAGTTTGGTGAATTTTTTTTTCACGATCTCATGCTTTCCAGCCTGGAGGAGAGATGTGGGGGAGGGGGAGGTCTTATTGACCCTGCATCTCTCCATAAAGAGAACCTGTCGCACACATTTTCTATTACAAGGGATGTTTACATTCCTTGTAATAGGAATAAAAGTGATAAAAAAAAAAAGTGTCAAAATAAATAAAATAATAATAATAAAAAAAAAAAAAATGCCCCTGTCCCTGGTAGCTTGCACGCATAATCAAACGCACACGTAAGTCCCACCCACATGTAAACGCTGTTTAAACCACATATGTGAGGTATCACCATGAGCGTTAGAGTGCCAGCAACAATTCTCGTACTAGAACTTCTCTGTAAATCTAAACTGGTATCCTGTAAAAAATTTCAAAGCGTTGCCTATGGAGATTTTTACGTACCGAAGTTTGGCGCCATTCCATTAGTGTGCGCAATTTTAAAGCGTGACATGTTAGGTATCTTCTTTCATATTTTACAAAAAAATTGGGCTAACTTTACTATTTTGTTATTTTTTTAATTCATGAAACCATTTTTTTCCCCCAAAAAAAGGCGTTTGAAAAATTATTGCGCAAATCCCGTGCGAGATACAAAGTTGCAATGACCGCCATTTTATTCCCTAGGGTGTCTGCTAAAAAAAACATATCTAATGTTTGGGGGTTCAGAGTAATTGTCTAGCAAAAGACTGATGATTTGTACATGTAGGGGAGAAGTGCCAGAATAGGCCCGGTATGGAGATGGGTATAAAAGCCCGGGATTGAGGTGGGTGTAAAAGCCTGGTATTGAAGGGGTTAAGAAAGGGGTGTCTTAGGATTGGGAATAATTTTAAAGGTTACCTTGACTAAAAAAAAAAACATTGAGAAACACTGATGTAGAGCGAGAGGGAAGCTGTACAGATTGTGGAATCTACAGAGGCAATCCATTAGTCATAGAACGAGGTGCGCCCACCAGGGTAAGGGGGTGTTATCCCACCTGCTGGTCTGTATGTGCGCTGGATGGCAGCCAGAGCTAAATGGCAGATCAGTGCAGATTCTCCTCACCGTAACTCTACATACACAATGTATATGAAGAACCCAACAATGCAACATTATTGTGTAAAACAGACACGTGACATTATTCATATACCCAAAATCCGACCCTTTTCACCTCGGATTTAATCTTTTTATTAATAAAAAATAACACAAAAGAATCGCAATTCCATTACAAAATCTTTTCATTTATTTTATATGGATTAAAGTATATCTAGAGGAGGAGAGGGTTAGAAACTTTGCCTGGGTTTTATTGCTATCTGTATCCCAGGGGGGAGTAAGGATGAGCAGAGTGACTGCGGTGAAAATTATTTTGTTGATTCATTTAGTGCTCTCTGTTTTGTTTTATACTTTTTATCCTTTTTATGTGATCGTTCTGTGTATTGTTGCATTGATTACTCTATTTGCTTTAACCACTTCACCTACAGAAGGTTCTACCCCCTTCATGACCAAGGAATTGTTTGCTATTCAGCACTGCGCTACTTTAACCACTTAGGCTCATTTCACACTGGAGCCAGGGCCGCCTTAACCACTTAAGCCCCGGACCATATTGCTGTCCAATGACCAGAGCACTTTTTGTGATTTGGCACTGCGTCGCTTTAACTGACAATTGCGCGGTCGTGCGACGTGGCTCCCAAACAAAATTGGCGTCCTTTTTTTCCCACAAATAGAGCTTTCTTTTGGTGGTATTTGATCATCTCTGCGGTTTTTATTTTTTGCGCTATAAACAAAAATAGAGCGACAATTTTGAAAAAAATTCTATATTTTTTACTTTTTTCTATAATAAATATCCCCAAAAAAGATTTAAAAAAAAAAATGTTTTTTCCTCAGTTTAGTCCGATACGTATTCTTCTACCAATTTTTCGTTAAAAAAATCGCAATAAGCGTTTATTGATTGGTTTGCGCAAAATAGGGGGTCGTTATATGGTATTTTTATTAATATTTTTTTTTACTAGTAATGGCGGCGCGGCGATCAGCATTTTTTTCAGTACTGCGACATTATGGCGGGCACTTCGGACACTTTGGACACATTTTTGGGACCATTGGCATTTTTTTAGCGATTAATGCTATAAAAATGCATTGGATTACTATAAAAATGCCATTGGCAGTGAAGGGGTTAACACTAGGGGGCAGGGAAGGGGTTAGGTGTGTTCCTGGGTGTGTTCTAACTGTATGGGGGGGTGTGACCTCACTAGGGGAAATCACTGATCTTCCGTTCATACATTGTATGAACAGGAGATCAGCGTTTCCCCCGCTGACAGGAACGAAAGCTGCGTGTTTACACACATAGCTCCCGGTCCCCACTCTGTAACGAACGAGCGCGCGTGCCCGGCGACTGTTTTAGAGCGGACGTATAGCTACGGGCTCTCGCCCAGCAGTGCCACCGTCCCGCAGTAATATGACGGCGGGCGGTCGGCATCTAGTTAAGGACCCCTTCACGTCGATATACGTTGGCAGAATGGCGTGGGGTCCTCAGCTCCGTGACCGCGCCTGCAGGACCCGCAGACCCGATCGCTGTTGGTGTCCCGCGATCGGTCACAGGAGCTGAAGAACGGGGAGAGGTGGCAGTGGCAGTGGTCGCCTGTTCCCTGATATAGGGAAAGATGATTAATGCCATCACACGTCCAGCCCCGCCCCCCCTACAATTAGAAACACACATGAGGTCACACTTAACCCCTTCAGCGCCCCCTAGTGGTTAACTCCTAAACTGCAATTCTAATTTTCACAGTAATCGGTGCATTTTTATAGCACTTTCCGCTGTGAAAATGACAATGGTCCCAAAAATCTGTCAAAATTGTCCGATGTGTCCGCCATAATGTCGCAGTCACGAAAAAAATTGCTGATCGCTGCCATTAGTAAAAAAAAAATATTGCTAAAAATGCCATAAGACTATCCCCTATTTTGTAAACGCTATAAATTTTGCGCAAACCAATCGTTAAATGCTTATTGCGATTTTTTTTTACCAGTAATATGTAGAAGAATACGTATCGGCCTAAACCGAGGAAAAAAAACGTTTTTTTATATATTTATTATAGCAAAAAGTAAAAAATATCACTCTATTTTGGTTTATAGCGCAAAAAATAAAAACCGCAGAGGTGATCAAATACCACCAAAAGAAAGCTCTATTTGTGGGGAAAAAAGGACGCCAATTTTGTTTGGGAGCCACGTTGCACGACCGCGCAATTGTCAGTTAAAACTACGCAGTGCCGAACCGCAAAAAGGGGCCAGGTCCTTAACCTGCATATTGGTCCGGGTCTTAAATGGTTAAGTGATTAAGGCCCACTCACCTTGTCGCCACACATGTGCATTATTGTCATGGATATGTAGTAATGTCTGGCAGCTTACCTTCCTCTCCGGACACTCTCACCTGGCTGCCTTTTATCATCTCTCCTCCCTGTATGGCTCCACCCCAGGCCATATCAGGAACTCTATATTAACCAGTGCACTGCAGGTCTGCCTTGCTGATCAAAGTTGTTTGTTAAACATTGTGTTCCTGCTTGCCGTGTGCTACATTTATCTCTGTGTACCAATCTTGGCTTGTCCTGTTTGCTTGTGACCCTGACCTTTGGCCTGTCTTTTGTTTATCCTGTCTGCTTGTTGCCCTGACCTTGGCTTACCCCTCACTATCTCTTGTATCCTGAGTGGCTGCTTTCCCTCTCCCCTCTATGCCCTGGATGGCAGCCAGAGCTAAATGGCAGATCTGGTGGACTCTGGGGGCCGCGACCTGGATTCAGTTGCAGCTAAGGCCATCCTCACCACTAGAGGCTCTGGTGAATACCTGCTGAATCTTAGACTCCGCGCCCTGGGGAATCTTGGGCTCAAGCTTCCTGTGGGATCCCTGTTTGTAATCCAGTGGACCTGCCTTCCATATCCACTTTGTGTTCCATCCGCAGCAGTCTGCCATAGGGTTCACTGCCTTGTGCTGCACTCCTGACTCCAACGGGGTGCATCTGTCACCTGGCCACCGGTGACCTGACAATTACACAGCAAGAGGGTAAAGTTGTGTTTTGCTCACCTCACCATGGAGTCCTTTGCACCGTTCTCTTCATTTTGCTGTTTATCTTGGTGCTCCCAATTCTCTTCTCCAGACCGCTTCCGTTCCCATGGTTTTAGCTGATCCCTGTTTATATACAGGACTATGTCTGCCTTTTTATTATATTATATATATATTTTATTAGTTGTGTATATTTTTTATATACCTGTCAGTAAAAAATTTCGGAATACAAGCGTGATCGCTATATTATCCTCCATTTACTGTTATCACTTCTCCTTCTCCTGAGCACCGGAGAAGAGCTTGTGTTTTACGATGTCATAACAATGAATGTTCATATCCCCGTACACGGCACCGTCTCTGTATACAATCCGTACTCCCCCCCGCTGCACCCCTCCCTCCTGGGTTATATCACACCCCCGGGGGCTCAGGAGCTTCTGTCACAGGTAACAGTCTACCCCAGGAAATCTCACCTTATACAGTTGTGCTCATAAGTTTACATTCCCCCGGAATTTATGATTTCTTGGCCATTTTTCAGAGAATATAAATGTTAACACACAGGGCTTTTTTTCAGCAGGAACACGGGGGAACGCAGTTCCGGCACCTCCAGCTCTGAATATATGTAATGGTGCTCGGAGGTGGGTAGGGGGTGGAACAAAGAAACGGTGCTCTGAGGTCGGTAAGGAGTAGAAACAAGGAATGGTGCTCAGAGGTGGGTAGGGGGTGAACGCAATGAATGGTGCTTGGAGGTGGGTAGGGGGTGAACGCAATGAATGGTGCTTGGAGGTGGGTAGGGGGGTGGAACCAAGGAATAGTGCTCAGAGGTGGGTAGGGGTTGGAACCTAGGAATAGTGCTTGGAGGTGGGTAGGGGGTGGAACCAAGGAATGGTGTTTGGAGATGGGTAGGGAGTGGAACCAAGGAATAGTGCTCGGAGGTGGGTAGGGGTTGGAACCAAGGAATAGTGTTTGGAGGTGGGTAGGGGGTGGAACCAAGGAATAGTGCTCGGAGGTGGGTAGGGGTTGGAACCAAGGAATAGGTGCTTGGAGGTGGGTAGGGAGTGTAACCAAGGAATAGTGCTCGGAGGTGGGTAGGGGTTGGAACCAAGGAATGGTGCTTGGAGGTGGGTAGGGGGTGGAACTAATTATTGATGCTCGAAGGTGGGTATAGGGTGGACACAAGAGGTGACTCAGAATGAGGGAGTTCCTGCACCTATTCTCTGAGAAAAAAAGCCCTAATAACACACAAACTTTTCTTTCACTCGTGGTTAGTGTTTGGCTGAAACCATTTATTATCAATCAACTGTGTTTACTCTTTTTATATCATAATGGCAACAGAAACTACCCAAATGACCCTGATCAAAAGTTTTCATCCCCTGGTGATTCTGGGCTGATAACACGCACACATGGTGACACAAAGTGGTTTAAATGGCTATTAATGGTAACACTCCTCACCTGTGATCTGTTTGCTTGTAATTAGTGTGTGTGTGTGTGTGTGTGTGTGTAAAAGGTCAATGAGTTTCTGGACTCCTGATAGACCCTTGCATCTTTCATCCAGTGCTGCACTGACGTTTCTGGATTCTGAGTCATGGGGAAAGCAAAAGAATCGTCAAAGGATCTGCGGGAAAAGGGAGTTGAACTGTATAAAACAGGAAAGGGATAGAAAAAGATATCCAAGGAATTGAGAAGGCCAATGTTCAAACTCTAATCAAGAAGTGGAAAATGAGAGGTTCTGGTGAAACCAAACCACGGTCAGGTAGACCAACTAAAATTTCAGCCACAACTGCCAGGAAAATTGTTCGGGATGCAAAGAAAAACCCACAAATATCTTCAGGTGAAATACAGGACTCTCTGAAAACATGGGGTGTGGCTGTACAAGATGCACAATAAGGGGACACTTGAAGAAAGACGGGCTGCATGGTCGAGTCTCATGAAGAAAGTCATTACTATGCAAATGTCACAAAGCATCCTCTTACAATACACCAAACAGCACAGAGACAAGACTCAAACCTTCTGCCACAAAGTCATTTGGAGAGATGAGACCAAAATTTAGCTTTTTGCCCACAACCATAAACACTACATTTGGAGAGGAGACAGCAAGGCCTATGAAGAAAGGTCCACCATCCCTACTGTGAAACATGGAGGTGGATCGCTGATGTTTTGGGGATGTGTGAGCTACAAAGGCACAGGAAATTTGGTCACAATTGATGTCAAGATGAATGCAGAATAAAGTGAAAGGTTTCTGACAATGAGGCCAAGTCCACCTGTCATTGGCTACAGCAGAATAAAGTGAAGGTTCTGGAGTGGCCACCTCAGTCTCCTGACCTCAATATCATTGAGCCCCTCTGGGGAGATCTCAGACGTGCCGTTCATGGAAGACAGCCCGAGAATTTACAGAAACTGGAAGAGGAATGGGGAGCTTCACCATCTGAGAAGATAAAGAGCCTCATCCACAAATACCACAAAACACTTCAAGCCGTCATTCAGTGGCGGCTGGTGAAGTTTTAGGATGGAGGGAGCCAGACCCCGCCCTTCCTTTTGACTCCTCCCACTTCTCACAAGCTCCACCCCTTAAAGAATACACCCACTCTGTCCCCTGTATTCCACCCATAGTGTTAGGAGTATACAGCTCAGCCTCACAAATCAGGGTATATAGCTCAGCCTCACAGAACAGAGTATATAGCTCAGCCTCACTGATCAGGGTATACAGCTCAGGTTATGCAGTTTAGATATACAGATCAGGGTATACAGATCAGGGTATACAGCTTAAATATACAGATCAGGGTATACAGCTTAAATATACAGATCAGGGTATACAGCTTAGATATTCAGATCAGGGTATACAGCTTAGATATACTTATCAAGGTATACAGATTAGCCTCACAGGTCATGGTATACAGATGAGGATATACAGCTTAGATATACAGATCAGGGGATACAGCTTTGCCTCACAGATCAGGTGGTATACAGATCAGGGGGTATACAGATCAGGGTATACAGCTTAGCCATACAGATCAGGGTATACAGCTTACCCTCACAGGTCAGGGTATACAGCTTACCCTCACAGATCAGGGTGTGAGTGAGTGAGTGAGTAACTTGTATAGCGCAACAAATGCGAACTTAATCGCCTCAAGGCGCTTTCCTTTCAGTGTCGTCCTGGTCCTTCAGAAGAGGTGGGTCTTTAGTTTTTTCCTAAAAAACAGATGGTTTTCTTCCAGGCGGATGGTCGTGGGTAGAGCATTCCAGAGTCGAGGTCCTTGGACTGCAAATCTACGCTCTCCCTTAGATTTGTAGCAGGATTTAGGGATTTGGAGAAGGTTTTGGTTGGTTGACCGGAGCACACGGTTGGTGACATAGGGTTTTATTTTCTCATTTAAGTATTGGGGAGCGTTTCCTTGTGTACATTTGTGGGTTAGGCAGACTGTCTTGAAAATCACCCGGTCCTGTACGGGCAGCCAGTGGAGGGCCCTCAAGACTATGGAGATTGATTCCCACGTTTTTTTTCCTGCTACCAGTCTGGCTGCCGTATTCTGGATGACTTGTAGACGTGAGATCTGGTATTTCGGTAGTCCTAAGAAGAGGGAGTTTGCGTAGTCGTGAGTTGATGATTGTTCCTACCACTACTGCTGTGTCTTCTTCCAGGATGAAGGGGACGAGTCTACATAGCATGCGGAGCAAATGATGAGCCCCGCTGACGACTGATCCTATTTGTGCATGTCTGAGTCAAATATGACTCCGAGACTTTTTGTTGCTTGGCGTGATGGTTTGTCCAAGGATGGTGGGTGGTGTCCATGTGGTCCTAGAATTGGAATTCCGATTTGCGTGAAGGATGAGTAGTTCTGTTTTGGATTTGTTGAGTTTAAGGGAGCTTTCGGTCATCCAATTGTCGATCAGTGTGAGGCATTTTCCTAGTTCATGATATTGGTCTTTTTTGTTGGTGATTCGAAGGTAAAGCTGTGTGTCGTCGGCATAGGAGTGGTAGCGCAGGTCCTGTTTGCTGATGATTTTGAGGAGCGAGCGGATGTAGATGTTGAAGAGTACAGGTGAAAGGGGCTATCCTTGCGGGACTCTGCATGAAATGGTCCGTGTTTCTGATGTAAAGCCTCCAATTTTCACTGAGTGCGGTTTTCTAAGAAAGATGCGAACCACAACATGGCCGAGTCTGCGACTCCGGCTACTTCTTTGAGTCGCGTGTATATATATATATCAGGGTATAAAGCTTAGCCTCACATATCAGGGGGTATACAGATCAGGGTATACAGCTTGACCTCACAGATTAGGGTGTATACAGATCAGGGTATACAGCTTAGCCATACAGATCAGGGTATACAGCTTAGCCATACAGATCAGGGTATACAGCTTAGCCATACAGATCAGGGTATACAGCTTAGCCTCACAGATCAGGGGGTATACAGATCAGGGTATACAGCTTATATATACAGATCAGGGTATACAGTTAGCCTCACAGATCAGGGGGTATACAGATCAGGGTATACCGATTAGCCTCACAGGTCAGGGCATACAGATCAGAATATACAGTTTAGATATACAGATCAGGGTATACAGCTTACCCTCACAGATCAGGGTGTATACAGATCAGGGTATACAGCTTAGCCATACAGATCAGGGTTTATACAGATCAGGATATACAGCTTATCCTCACAGATCGGTGTACGCAGCTTACCCTGACAGATCAGGGTATACAGCTTACCCTCATAGATCAGGGTATACAGCTTACCCTCACAGATCAGGGTATACAGCTTACCCTCACAGATCAGGGTACGCAGCTTACCCTCACAGATCAGGGTATACAGCTTACCCTCACAGATCAGGGTACGCAGCTTACCCTCACAGATCAGGGTATACAGCTTACCCTCACAGATCAGGGTATACAGCTTACCCTCACAGATCAGGGTATACAGCTTACCCTCACAGATCAGGGTATACAGCTTACCCTCACAGATCAGGGTACACAGCTTACCCTCACAGATCAGGGTATACAGCTTACCCTCACAGATCAGGGTACGCAGCTTACCATCACAGATCAGGGTATACAGCTTACCCTCACAGATCAGGGTACGCAGCTTACCCTCACAGATCAGGGTACGCAGCTTACCCTCACAGATCAGGGTACGCAGCTTACCCTCACAGATCAGGGTACGCAGCTTACCCTCACAGATCAGGGTACGCAGCTTACCCTCACAGATCAGGGTACGCACCCTCACAGATCAGGGTTACCCTCACAGATCAGGGTATGCAGTTTACCCTCACAGATCAGGGTATACTTACCCTCACAGATCAGGGTATACACCCTCACAGCTTACATACCTCACAGATCAGGGTATACAGATTACCCTCACAGATCAGGGTACAGCTTACCCTCACAGATCAGGGTACGCAGCTTACCCTCACAGATCAGGGTACAGCTTACCCTCACAGATCAGGGTACGCAGCTACCCTCACAGATCAGGGTACGCAGCTACAGCAGGGTTACCCTCACAGATCAGGGTACAGCTTACCCTCACAGATCAGGGTACACAGCTACCCTCACAGATCAGGGTACGCAGCTTACCCTCACAGATCACAGCTTATCAGATCAGGTATACAGCTTACCCTCACAGATCAGGGTACACAGCTACCCTCAGCTACGCAGCTACCCTCACAGATCAGGGTATACAGCTTACCCTCACAGTATACAGATCAGGGGTACGCAGCTTACCCTCACAGATCAGGGTACGCAGCTACCCTCACAGATCATACAGCTTACCCTCACAGATCAGGTACGCAGCTTACCCTCACAGATCAGGGTATACAGCTTACCCTCACAGATCAGGGTATACAGATCAGCACAGGACCCCCAGTTGAGAAAGCACACCCCCTGACCCCCCACTCGCGGGACTCGTGGCTCTGACAGCACACCTGCTCGGCATATTCTATTTAATGAGATATCTGATGGCACAGGAAGCTGATCCTGTCTGGATGTGGAAGATGCCACTAGATGGAGCTGAGAAGCCTACTTTATTTTCTATGATACTTAGTACCATCTAGTGGCCATTATGCAGTATTGTACCCATTCACACTTTTATTTTTTCAATGAGTGACATTCCATCTGTAGAGAATATAACCTTAGAACATTCGGTTTTGCCCCCATACGCACAGAACCAATTTATATGCCGTTTTAAAGGACACATTTCTATGCCTGTTTTTTTTATACATTCACCCCTCGCTGTGTCTCATCACTTGATGAATCCATAATATCCATATAAGAATCTGCATCAACTTTAGCTGTGCATCTCGGCGTCTTTTTTCTTTTCTTTATGGCAAACAATAAAAGGTTAAAATAAAATGCTAATTGTCTCTATTTAGCGATTCGATCGTCTCCTCGGTGAGAAAACACAAAACGCCCGGCTCCTTCATTAGAGGAAAGTTCCTTTTCTAACACATCAAGTCCATCAATTAGACTTTTAATGTGAAGTTCTCCAGATCGACTCGCTGGGGTCCTAAAAATTCCGCGGTGTGATGCAGAGGTAATAGCGGGAGAATGTCACTCTCTAATTAGCAGAGAGATTTGGGAGTCATTATTCCAGGTGACTTAAAGGTAAGCGGAGGATGGGAAGGAGAAGAAGAGGGGGGGGAGGGGGTGGATAGTTCTAGCTAATGATGTGGGAGAAGGAGAGAGAAGAGGGGGGGCGGTGGAGGAGAAGAGGTCACCCCGAGCTCAGATCTGCCGAAGGAGAAGGAGGAGGAGGAGGAGTGACTCATTTACTGAATGCCGGCAGATGTGTCCCTCTTATACATGAAATCTGCATTGTGTGCCGTCCGCCCACATTTATGTCTGCCTGTTTATTTATTGATTATCTTGCTACAGGGTGTATAATATAAAAAAAAAAATATATAGAGTATAGGGCCCAGATTCACAGAGAGTTGGGCACGCATACACCGTACGGCACGCCAACGTAGCGCGGAGAGGCAAGCATTGCATTCAGCAAGCCAGTGCTCCCAACGCTGCGCCAGCGTGGCGTGGGTTCCGAAGACGCACGCCGGCGTCGGTGGAAGTGGGCGTGACCCCATGCAAATGATGGGCCGAGCGCCAGACAGGTACGCCGGCATGGCACAGTGTTTTACGCCCGGCGTATCACGAACTGCGCATGCGCCATGACGTGGACGCATTGCACAGCACCCCCCTGCGCCTGCTCACAACCACGCTGGCACAACTGCCTAAGCCACGCCAGATCACCGCGTACGCCTTGAACATAACGTACACCCAGCCAGACACACGTCCAATGCCCAATACGACTGCTTGTGTTCCCTGGTGCAGACCTTTGTATGTCTGTTGCCGGGTTGCACCTCATTTATGGGGAATAACTTTACGCCGGACATACAACTTACGCGCACCTTGCGTAGTATGCGCCGGGCGCACGCACATTCGTGAATCGCTGTATTTCCCTCATTTGCATGTTTGAATGGCTAATCAATGGGAGCAGCAACATGTGTGTAAGCTACGTCGGTCAGTTTTTAGACGTATGTTGGTTTGTCGGTCCGGTGCACAGATACGCCGGCGCAAATTTGCACTTAAGTCGGCGTAAGTACTTTGTGAATCTGGGTTAAGGTGTGTATGTATACCACTGAGACACAGGGGATTTACACTACTGTAGCCAGGGCCGCCATCAGGGGGGTACAGGTAGTACACCTGTAAGGGGCCCGGAGGTCCCCAGGGGCCTGGATGGCAACCCCCTTTTTTTATAAGGGGCCCGGATGGCAAACCCCCTTTTTTTATTTGTATTTTTTTTATAAGGGGCCCATATGGCAAACCCCCCTTTTTTCTTTTGTTCGTCAGCACCCAAAGACCCCCGCCCTCAATTATCGGCACCCCCCGATTCTCAATTCACCCCCCCCCCGATTTTCAATTAGCTGCGGCACCCCCCCCCCTCAATTCGACCCCCCCACTTTCAATCCGGCCTCCCCGCTTATCAATTTTCTTAATTAGCGGCAGCACCCCCCCGCTTCTCAATTCACGGCACCCCCCCGGCTTCTCAATTCACGGCACCCCCCCACTTCTCAATTCACGGCCTCCCTGCTTCTCAATTAGCGGCGGCACCCCCCACTTCTCAATTCACGGCCTCCCCGCTTCTCAATTAGCGGCGGCACCCCCCAATTCTCAATTCACGGCCTCCCCGCTTCTCAATTAGCTGCGGCACCCCCCGCTCCTCAATTCACGGCACCCCCCGCTCCTCAATTCACTGCCTGCACCCCCCCGCTTCTCAATTAGCGGTGGCACCCCCCCACTCCTCAATTCGTAGCAGCCCCCCCGCTTTTTAATTCACGCACCCCTCCCCCGCTTCTCAATTCACAACCTCCCCGCTTCTCTATTTTCTTAATTTGCGGCATTCCCCCCCGCTCCTCAATTTGCGGCAGCCCCCCCGGTTCTCTGCTCCAGGGGGCCCATGCCTGAAGCTGTGTAAGAGGCACCATAATTCCTAATGGCGGCCCCGACTGTAGCACATCATCAGGTGTTGCAAATGCACAATCTTTGCGCTTTTTGCACAGGGCAGCCTGTTCTTTTTAGTACTCTGCACACTACAAATGCAGCTCCGTTTTGATCTCCGAGTATTGCACATTTTTTCTAAATCACTGTGATGATTTTGGGGGTACCCACTGCTGACAAAAGCCAATCAGGAGTGCAAGTCCCCAGGGAGCCAAGGTTCTCATAGACATCACTGGATCGAGAGGGGGCTCACTCAGGTAAGTATTTGGAGGGGGGAGCTGCACACAGCCTTTACTAACACCTTAACCACTTCCCTATTGGCCTATTGCGGAATGACGTCCACAAGGTGGCTCAGTTATCCTGACTGGGTGTCATATGATATTCAGCAGGATAAGCCACTCGTGTGTGCCCCCCCCCCCCCCTGGGGCACGTGGCAATCGGTGGTGCAGTGTGTCGCTCCAACACACTGCATCTCCGATCGTGGTAAAGAGCCTCTGATGTACGCTCTTAACCACGTGATCAGCTGTGGCCAATCACAGTGGTACAGGAACAAAGAATGTTTATGGACAGCCGCACTCTGAACAATAGTTGCCTTTATTGAATTAGGAACAGCACTACAAGTCACAGCAAACAAAACAAAAACCTGGACAGCTGATGCGTTTTCGCACTTGATCTGAGGTTTACAATGCCTCATGGGACGTGTAGTTCCGCAACATCTGGAGGGCCGTAGTTTGGAGATCCCTGATCTAGTGCTTAAAATTGGATTGGACGCTTATCAGGCTTCCAATTGCCTATAGGCGAGGACAGGAGAAGACGCATTGAGGACACCGTTTGCCTCCTTACCCAATGCCCCACCGAGACAGGGTATTTGTCAGGCAGACGGCGAGTGGGCGGGATCACAGTGTTGGGATTCAGTGGCACAGTGGCATTTGACAGCACACTGGCATTTTATGGGCACAGTGGCAGCATTTGAGGGGCACAGTGGCACCATTTGACGGACACAATTACGACATTTGACGGGCACAGTGGCAGCATTTGATGGCACAATAGCAGAATTTGACGGGCACAGTGGGAGCATTTGATGGCACAATAGCAGCATTTGACGGGCACAGTGGCAACATTTGAAGGGCACAGTGGCAGCATTTGATATGGTTTTTTTTTTTCAGTTTGTTTGTTCCCCCAAAAATCTTGAGGACCAGCTGTCACTGTCCACTTGTGTCACCTTCTTCATTACTATCCCCTCAGTTGTTCCCCTGTATCACCTTCATATCTTACTTTGACATTAATACATGAAGCTGACATGTGAGGGACAGCAATACATAAGGTTGAAAAGTGGGGGTCAGGGAGACCGCAATACTGTCCCCTGACCCCCCACTTGTAGCTTCATTTATTCCTGTCCCCCACATGTCAGCCTTGTGTATTGTGCCCCCGGCTTGTGTTACCTTCTCCCAATTCTGTGCCATTTCCTCACCTTCTAATCTGGACTGGCGAGTGCGCGCCGGTTGTGGTTCACTGGTTCGGCCATGGAGCCCCTCAAACAATTGGGCCGTGGGCGGGAGAAGGAGAGGTTGCCGGGCACTGCCGCTGTGCTGCAGGTGGGGATCCGAGCCAGCAAGGAGGAGCCTAATCAGCACCACAGAATCCCACCGGGCCAGAGAGGGAAGTGGGTGGAGCCAGGAGGAGACACGGTCAAGTCCCCTGGCTGCAAGTCACTCTGTCTGGGCGCCACGGCCGGAGGAGAGGTGGGTGGAGTCAGAGTGCAGCGCACCGCTAGCTACATGCCTCGCTCTTCTGGACCTCGCTCTGAGACTCTGCTTGTGACGTCACTCGTTGCTAGACGCCAAGCGGGGTGGCCCTAGCAACTAATTACGGCAATTGGCTTTTATGGTGGCTGACTGGCTTTGTGTCTTTATTTCATTCCCTACTTGTTACCCAGCCACCCACAAGCACCACCTTCATACGGCACCCATGGCACTTGCCATACCTTGGACACACAACTGGGGCCCCATGAGCACTTGGGGCCCCTGGTCCGTGCCCAGGTGTGCCCGCTCGGTAAGACGGCCCTGCCCCTCAGGTATGGTATATACATAGGTGGCCCAAGCTCGAACAATGTTTAATTTCGAATTCAACTGTTTGTATTTCCCAAAGTTACCTACCTGACAAACCCAAGATTGTTGGTAGGAGTATTTTTTCCTGAAATGAGCTTCCCTTTGTCCATGGTTGATGTAATTGTTGACATCATTAAGTCGTTCAACAGAACCAATTTTAACAAGAAGGGCCGATACAACAAGAAATAATGAAAACATACGATTAGCATGCGTAGTTCCGCTTACTAGTATTTGTTAGTGTTTGTCGGCGGTGACGCACGGGCGCGTAGGGAGCGAGGGGTCTCGAGTGGGAGCTGTCATCTCAGAGTGTAGAGCTAAATAGTAAGGGAAGACAATAGAGTTTGTATGACAAGAAGAAGGTGACACATTCCTCCTACACCCAGCCAACGCATTAAACAAAAGCTCAAGCAAGCAACAAGTGACAGGTGATGAATCAGCAGCAACATTCTCATCTCTTCCCAGGAAAAAGAATTGGCTGACATAGGATTGTCATACTTTTCAGCTTTCCAGTATTCTCATACAGAATCAGACCTATTAGCAGCACTGTGGATTGTTGCTGTTATATGGAGAACATGTGTTGAAGACCCTATGGAAGTTGTAGGTTCTGCCTAAGGTACACTTAATGGCCCAAAACACCTAACCATCACACTCGTGTGGCTAAAAATATATGGCCCCCCTCTGAACGATCGAGTTCACCTTCTTCCAGTGGAGGGTATTTTTAATGGTAAAGCTTAAAAAATATCTCAGACAACTAACTCCATAAAGACATGGTTTGACCAGTTTGGTGTGGAGGAACTTGAATGTGCTTCATCGAAACCTGACCTCAACCCTACTGAACACCTTTGGGGTGAATTGGAATGATGATTGTGAGCCGGGTCTTTTAATTCATCGTCAGTACCTGACCTCAGAAATGGTCACACATTCCCACAGACACCCTCCAAAATCTTGGTAGAGACTTCCCAGAAGAGTGAAGGGTGTTATAGCCATAAAGGTCGCTATAACTGTACAATAATGGCAATGGAAGTTTTTGGAAAGAGATGTCCAGCCTTATAAAGACTTGGGGCCAGATTCTCTAAGAAATCCGGCCGCGTAGCGTAAGCCATTTACACTACGCCGCCGCATCGTACTAGAGCAAGTGCCGTATTCTCTAAGCATTTGCTTCGTACTTTGCGTTGGCGTAGCGAAAATGGCCCAGCGTAAGCCCGCGTAATTCAAATGAGGCGGCTTGTATTTAAATGAAGCGCGCCCCCGCGTCGAACGAACTGCGCATGCGCCGGCCGGGGAAAAAATCCAGTGCGCATGCTCCAGCTCACGTCGGAAAGCGTCGTTGAAACCGACGTCAAAACGATGTGAGCGTCATTACGCAATGCCCTATTCGCGAACGAGTTAGTAAAACGACGTAAGCGACGGAAAAAGCCGACGCTGACCCGACGCCATACTTAACATGGCATCCGACGGCACCCGACGGCATCCGACGGAACTTCGTAAGGTTACTCCTCATAGAAGCAGGGGTAACCTTACGTTGACGAAAACGACGTACGCGACGACGGGGCGGCGTAAAAGCGATCGGGAATCGGCGTACTAGCCTCATTTGCATATGCAAATGAGAAAACAACGTAAAGGTCACCTAGTGGCCGGAGTTGTCATTACAACTACGATCCGCAAGTGTAATGGTTTTACACTTGTCGGATGTTGAAGCGTATCTATGCAAAAGTGATGCTAAGCATCACGCGCATAGATACGAGGCAAAAAAAAACGGCGATACGACGGGGTATCTGAGATACTCCGTCGTATCGCCGCTGAGAACCTGGCCCATAGTGTGGAAGAATTTGAGTGTTCTGCACAGAGACTTAACCTCACCCCTACTAAAGACCCTAATGCCCCGTACACACAATCGGAAATTCCGCCAAGAAAAGTTTGATGTGAGCTTTTGGTCGGAAATTCTGACCATGTGTATGCTCCATCGGACTTTTGCTGTCGGAAATTTTCCACCAACAAAACATTGAGAGCTGGTTCTCAAATTTTGCAGTCGGAAGTTCCGACGCGCAAAATTCCGTTGTATGCTCAGAAACAATTTGGCGCATGCTCGGAAGCATTGAACTTAATTTTCTCGGCTCGTCGTAGTGTTGTACGTCACTGCGTTCTTGACGGTCGAAAGTTCAGAGAACTATTGTGTGACCGTGTGTATGCAAGCCGAGCTTGAGCGGAATTCAGTCAGAAAAACCATCAAAGGTTTTTCCGACAAAAAAATCCGATCGTGTGTACGCGGCATTAGGATGAATTGGAATGAGACAGATCTTCTCAACTATCATCTCCAAAAAAGAGATGAGTTTGATATGGAGGAACTTCAGTGGCCTTCAGAGCATTGACCTAATCCCTACTGAACACCTTTGAGATGAACTGGAATGCCGATTTTGAGGTCTTGTTCAACATCAGTACCTGACCTAAAAAATTTCCACAAATTCCCACAGACACCTTCCAAAGTCCTGTGTAAAGTCTTCCTATAAGAGTGAAGGATGTTATACCTACAAATGAGGGTATCTGTTTTTTGGAATGGGATGTCCAGCACCATAAAGACATGGTTTTACCAGTTTAGTGGGAAGTAACATGAGTGCATTGCAGAGAGCCCCGACCTCAACTCTACTGAAAACATTTGATATGAATTGAAATGAGCCAGATCTTCTTAACCAACAACTCCATAAATACATGGCTTGACCAGTTTTGTGTGGAGGCACTTGACTGTGCTGCATTAAACCCTGACCTCACCCTACTGAACACCTTTGGGATGAACTGGAATGCCGATTGTAAGCCAGGTCCTGACCTCAACCCTACTGAATGCCTTTGGGATGCATCAGAATGCTATTTGTGATCCAGGTGTTCTTACCTTACAAATGGCCACATGTTCCCACAGGCACCCTCCATGCGCAGTTCCATGCCGAACCGATCTCGGCTATTTTTACTGGCACATTCCTGCAACCATTGACATTTACGAGTGGGGGAAAAAAGTGCCCGTTTTTACGAACTGTCCATAAAAATACGGACGGTTGGCAACACTGTGTCCTATCTATTTACTAATGCTAGCAGCAGAACTAAGGCAGCAGTACAACATTCGTAAATTATTAGTTACCTTACACCGATCACATCTGCACTTGGTTGCTGCTAATTTACGAAGTCATGATGCTTTATGTGGCATTACTGGTATGTAGATTCTGGTATTTCGGGAGGTTGTGATTTAACATTTCTCTACAGCTCATCTATTGCTTGCCCCGCTCCCATCTGCTCTCTTTCTTCTAGGAGTGACTAGTGCCTGAATCTTGGGAACAGAATACTAAAAGCTTCATAACTCTTCATTCAGCCAGCCGGAGTTGATTCAGTGATTGTGCTGGTCTAACATCGTTGCCCTCAGCGACCTCCTCCCACAGAAATCATGAGGACACATGCTGTACTAAAATAAAGTATGGCTCAGCGGCAGCTCGTTTTGTGAGATAGAGGTACATAGTCCTCTCACATGTTTTATAGATGAGTGAAATAACAAGGACATGAGCACTCCACTCTAACAACAGATCAATGTCTATATTCAACGGAGATACAGGAAATCAAGAGGACGCCTGTAACGGCACCCCAAATAGGACAGGGGTTAAAGCCGTTTAGGATATTCCAATTTCCGAACACAAGGCAGCTACCGACACTCCACAGTCAGGTGAACAGGACCCATAGGGATAATACAAGACACAGCTCTGTATGAAGTTCAAGCAGGTCTGACTCTTTATTGAGAAATACAGACTCTCATACACAATTTAGGATACTGCAGTAACCAAATGAACAATGACCCAACTCCACCCACAACATCACACAATGTTTACCTACTGGGCCCCCTCAATACATCTCTTTAGCAGACACTCTGCCTCCAAGACCTAACCTAATTTACATGAGCTAATTAACTACAGCTGAGGACTCAAACACTTGACCTTTAGGCTTCATTTCCACTGTCTGCTAACTTATGTTTATTTTAGAAAAAAAAAAAAAAATACATTTTTTTTTTTTTTTTTGGATACACATTATCATCTGGCGTTTTTAATAGACCTTCACACAATACAGGGTCAATTAGCACAAGCCACATGGAAATGAGGCAGGCTGTCTGCTAAACAATACACATTATCATCAATAGATCTTTAGACGTTAGTCTGGATTCAATTTACATTACACAGGCAGCCAGGTAGCTGGAGGTAATGACATCTTTCAATCTTTCAATTAACATCTTTCAATTAACCTGTTGAGTTCAGAATCAACAACCAGTAATAGTTCTTTACAGATATCCTGGAATATATTGTGAATTAAAGACCCATGTTAAAGCAATCCAAGATATATTCTGAATGTCCATTATTTTCTGGCTCACACTTTCTAAGAGCTTCTGGTTTCCATAGGCCCTCCCATTACGATGTCGATCTAAAATATTAATTAAAAGAAGAAGGCATGACAATTTTAATATAGTTACATTTAGGGTTGTCCTGATACCGATACTAGTATCGGTATCGGGACCGATGTCGAGTATTTGCGTGAGTACTTGTACTCGCGCAAATACTCCCGATGCTTAAATAGAATAATTTCCCCCCCCCCCCCCGCCGCCGCAAAGCCGCCGCCGCATACCGCCGCGATAATCCCCGTGCAATACAGCGGGCATTACAAGTTTTCGTTTGTATACTTGTAATGCCCGCCACGCCATCTATAGACACTCCCCTTTTCTGGATTGGACGGATCTGTCCAATCGCGAGCAAGGGGGAGTGTCTATGCACGGATCCGTGTATAGACACTCCCCCTTGCTCGCCATTGGACGGATCCATCCAATCCAGAGAAGGGGAGTGTCTATAGATGGCGTGGCTTGTAATGCCAGCTGTATTTTGCACGGGGATTAATCCGCAGAATATGACACTGCACCGGCAGCAGCGGCGGCGGTGTCAGGTATGAGGGACATGGCTGCAATGTGTGGGGGGACAAGACATGGCTGCAATGTGTGGGGGGACAGGACATGGCTGCAATGTGTGGGGGGACAGGACATGGCTGCAATGCGTGGGGGAACAGGACATGGCTGCAATATGTGGGGGGACATGGCTGCAATATGTGGGGGGGACATGGCTGCAATATGTGGGGGGGACATGGCTGCAATATGTGGGGGGGACATGGCTGCAATATGTGGGGGGGGGGGGGGGACATGGCTGCAATATCTGTGGGGGGACATGGCTGCATCTGTGGGGGGACATGGCTGCATTTGGGGACAAGTTTAAAAAAAGTATCGGTATTCGGTATCGGCGAGTACATGAAAAAAAGTATCGGTACTTGTACTCGGTCCTAAAAAAGTGGTATCGGGACAACCCTAGTTACATTGGTCCAGGCCGGAGCATTGTAATAAAGCATATACATAGTTACATAGGGCCAGATTCAGGAAAGGTTACGCTGGCGGATCGAGTGATCCGCCAGCCTAACTGTGGCTTTGAGCCGGCGTTTCTGTTTTCTGTAACCAGAAAACAAGAAACGCCGGGTTGAAGTTCCGATGCGAGCAGCGTAACTGAGTTTCGCCATCGCATCGTTACTTCAACTTAAAAATGGCGCCGGGGGCGTTCCCGCCGATTTCCGCTCAAAAAATATGTTAATGAGCGGAAATCGGCAATTCACGATCGAAATCCGGCGCGACGCAATGACGATACGACGTTTCCGGACGGGATACGCGGCGCATAGATATACCTACATGGGGTTGGAGTATCCTATGTTAGGTATAGGCGTCGTCATCGCGTCGGAAAAAAAAAAAAAAAACGTCGCTTGCGTAAAACGGTCATGAATGGGAATGTGACGTCATTGACGTTCATTCACAGATTTTGGAGCATGCGCACGGGGATGTTTTGACACTCGACGCATGCGCAGTACGTTGGCGGCGGGATCGCGCGTAGTTAGCATACTACACGCCCCGTACCCGCGACATTTGAATTCCGCCGGCTCATTTGTGATGCGCTGCCGCAACTTTAGGAGCAAGTGCTTCGTGAATGACAGCACTTGCTCCTAAAATTTCGGCAGCGCAACGCAAATCAGAAGCGTTACTCCAGAGCAAAGATGCTCTGGAATACGTGAATCTGGCCCACAGTAGGCAAGGTTGAAAAAAGACTCAAGTCCATCAAGTCCAACCTATGTGTGTGATTATATGTCAGTATTACATTGTATATCCCTGTATGTTGTGGACGTTCAGGTGATTATATAATAGTTTCAGTGCCCCCCGCTGAGACCACCACCTGTGGAAGGGAATTCCACATCCTTGCTGCTCTTACAGTAGAGAACCCTCTACATAATGTAGTGCCCTGCTCCCAAATGACTGGGAGCTATGTTAAATTTAGTGTGTGCCTGAGCCGATAAGGTGGCTCAGACTTAATGATTTATTCTAAATTAGCCTCTGTCCTGGCAGTGGCTGTGCCAGATCGCATTTTCCCACTGTTGCCTGTAGGTGGCGATACCCCCACAGGCCAGTGTTGGAACATGGGCAAGCCATAGGTCATTGAGTATCTTTCCTCAGGAACAGCGCAGTGGGAGTGGTGCCCCGCTGTGCATGCCGGGAAGGGCTACTTAAGGGGCAGACGCCATATTTTGGGGCCCTCCTGGCACAAGGTATGTGTTGTGTGACTTCCAGCCCCGGGACCACGTTGGCCCGAGGCTGCATCTCTACTAGTAGGCCCACCTATGCTGGCTGGGGTCTACAAATCAAGAGGGATCCCAAGATGTCCATCTAAGTCAGGCATGTCCAATTGTGGCCCGCCTTCCAATTTAGTACGGCCCTCTGGTGATTTGGATATATATCTTCTGTGGCCCCCAGGGCCACAAAAGATATATACTGTATTTATCGGCGCTGTCTCGGAGGGGACAGGGATGGGGGCGGGACAAACGCCTTCAGATTTTTTTTTGTGTAAAAATGTATAAAAATAATAAAAATAAATAAGAAAATAATTGTTTTTTTAAAGTGCCCCATCCTGACGAGCTCGCGCACAGAAGCAAACGCATACGCGAATAGCGCCCGCATATGAAAACGGTGTTAAAACCACACATGTGAGGTATCGCCGCGATTGTTAGAGCGAGAGCAATAATTCTAGCCCTAGACCTTCTCTGTAGCTCCAAAAATGCAACCTACTGTATAGAATTTTTTAAACGAGATTTTTAAGAGTAAAAGTTTGATGCCATGCCACGAGCGGGCGCAATTTTAAAGCGTGACATGTTGGGTATCATTTTACTCGGTGTAACATTATCTTTCACAATATGTAAAATAATTGGGCCAAATTTATTGTTGTCTTATTTTTTAATTAAAAAAAGTGAATTTTTTCCAAAAAAAGTGCGCTTGTAAGACCTCTGCGCAAATACGATGTGACAAAAAGTATTGCAATGACTGACATTTTATTCTCTAGGGTGTTAGAAAAAATATATATATATATATAATGTTTGGGGGTTTTAAGTAATTTTCTAGCAAAAAAAATCTTTTAATCTTGTAAGCACCAAGTCTGAAAAACAGGCAAGGTCCTTAAGTGGTTACACTCCCTTCCGCAAAAACGTTTTATCCCTATTGTGGGGTCACCAGTATGGTGAATAATCCCCTGAGAAATGTATGCACCTAGGTGGCACTTTGAAAGACGTGGGGTTCCCCCCAAATATCAATTCCAGGCCCTTTAGGTATGGATTTTAAGGGGAACTCCACCCCAGATTTAAAAAAAAAAATGGCGTGGAGTTCCCCCTCAAAAATCCACACCAGACCCTTTATCCGAGCACGCAACCTGGCAGGCCGCAGGAAAAGAGGGGGGTATGAGAGAGCGCCCTCCCCTCCTGAACCAGGCCACATGCCCTCAACATTGGGAGGATGCTTTGGGGGTCTGTGACCCCTCAAAGCACCATGTCCCCATGTTGATGGGGACAAGGGCCTCATCCCCTCAACCCTTACCTTTAACAAAGGGGACCCCCTGATGCCGGCCCCCCTATGTGAATTGGTAATGGGGTACATTGTACCTCTACCATTTCACAAAGAAAGATTAAAGATTCTTGTAAAAAAAAAAAAAAAAAACACTGTTGGGAAGGTCCTTTATTAAAAAAAAAAAAGTAAAAATAAAAAAAGATTCCAGCGGTGGTAAGCCACTCTCGGTCTCCGCTCCAACACTGTCGGTATCCTGTGATGGGTGATCTCCTCTCCGGGGGGCAGCGATGAGAAGATCCCCTCCTCATCCAGGTCCAGGATCCAGCAATGAAATGTCCGCAGCGCAGGACATCACCTGTCTCCACTGGAGACACCGGGGAATGATGCGGCGGGAGCCAGTGACAGCTCTTATGTAGGCGAGGGCGGGGCCACCCGTCACGTGACCACGCCCCCCTCTGACGCAAGGGAAAACCCAGGCTTTCCCAGTGACGTGACGGATGAGCCCGCCCCCTCTGATGTAACGCAGGTATGCCATTACATCAGAGAGGGCTGTGGTCGACCGCACGTTAAAATCACTGCTCCCGAAAAAACTGCAGTTTTTAAAACTTTTTTTGCATTGATACATGTCCCCTGGGGCAGGACCCCGGTCCCCAAACACTCCCCTGGGGCAGGACCCGGGTCCCCAAACACTCCCCTGGGGCAGGACCCGGGTCCCCAAACACTCCCCTGGGGCAGGACCCGGGTCCCCAAACACTCCCCTGGGGCAGGACCCCGGTCCCCAAACACTCCCCTGGGGCAGGACCCGGGTCCCCAAACACTCCCATGGAACAGGACCCGGGTCCCCAAACACTCCCCTGGGACAGGACCCAGCTCCCCAAACACTTCCCTGGGGCAGGACCCGGGTCCCCAAACACTCCCATGGAACAGGACCCGGGTCCCCAAACACTCCCCTGGGACAGGACCCGGGTCCCCAAACACTCCCCTGGGACAGGACCCAGCTCCCCAAACACTCCCCTGGTGCAGGACCCCGGTCCCCAAACACTCCCCTGGGGCAGGACCCAGGTCCCCAAACACTACCTTGGGGCAGGACCCAGGTCGCCAAACACTCCCTTGGGGCAGGACCCAGGTCCCCAAACACTCCCCTGGGACAGGACCCAGGTCCCCAAACACTCCCCTGGGGCAGGACCCGGGTCCCCAAACACTCCCCTGGGGCAGGACCCGGGTCACCAAACACTCCCCTGGGACAGGACCCGGGTCCCCAAACACTCCCCTGGGGCAGGACCCAGGTCCCCAAACACTCCCCTGGGGCAGGACCCAGGTCCCCAAACACTCCCCTGGGGCAGGACCCGGGTCCCCAAACACTTTTTGGGACAATAACTTGCATATTAGCCTTTAAAATTAGCACTTTAGATTTAGGGTGTTCTGCGGCTTTTCGCATTTTCTGCGGACACCCCGAATTCTTCGCTGTTCGCCGAACAGCCAATGTTCGAGTCGAACATGAGTTTGGCTCGAACTCGAAGCTTATCCCTATCATAAATCCAAGCTGGCACATTTTGAAAACCTGCATTCCTTTTTAATCTTAGGCCTCGTACACACGATCGGACATATCCGATGAAAACGCTCCGCGGACCATTTCCATCGGATATGTCCGATCTGGAGTTTGATCCGATGGCGTGTACACACCATCGGATCAAATTCCCCGCCGGCGGACGACGTGGCGGTGACGCGGCGGTGACGTTGACGCCGCCACGTCACCGCACCAGGAAGTAAAACACTTCCGCGCATGCGCCGAATCCATTCGGCGGCGGCGCGGCGGCGGTGCGGGACGACATGTCTGCTGGTAAGTGTACTAACCAGCAGACATGTCGGGCGGACAGATTCCCACCGGATAGATTTCAAAGCATGCTTTGAAATCTGTCGGGTGGAGAAATCTGTCCGCTAGCCCATACACACGATCGGAGATGTCTGCTGAAACGGTCCATCGGACCGTTTTCAGCGGACATATCCCCTCGTGTGTACGAGGCCTTAATGTTACCTCACTGGGGAAATTTCACTAGGCAGAACAGGGAAATGCCTTGTTTACAACGGCATTCCCCCCACATTCTGCTGCTAAGCGGCAGATTTAAAGAAACTTACCTGTACGTTGCTTTGCCTGCGCGTGCCATTCTGCCGACGTATATCTATGTTAGCGATCGGTCCCCAGAGCTGAAGAACGGGGAGAGCCGTGTGTAGCATTGATCGCGTCATCCCTTTTATAGGGGGACACGATCAATGACGTCACACCTACAGCCACACCCCCCTACAGTTGTAAACACACTTCAGGTCACACACAACCCCTTCAGCGCCCCCTAGTGGTTAACTCCCAAACTGCAAATGTCATTTCCACAGTAATCAATGCACTTTTCGCTGTGAAAATGACAATGGTCCCAAAAATGTGTCAAAATTGTCCGAAGTGTCTGCCATAATGTCGCAGTCACGAAAAAACTACTAGTAAAAAAAAAAAAAATTAATAAAAATGCAATAAAACTATCCCCTATTTTGTAAACGCTATAAATTTTGTGCAAACCAGCCGATAAACGCTTATTGCGATTTTTTTACCAAAAATATGTAGAAGAATGCGTATCGGCCTAAACTGAGGGGAAAAAAATGTGTTTTTATATATTTTTGGTGGATATTTATTATAGCAAAAAGTAAAAAATATTGGGCTAGATTCACGTAGGAGCGCATATCTTATCCTTTTTTTTATTTTTCCAATTTTTTATTTTATTTATTTGACATGATTTTCACACTTTACAAGCATCTATAATAATAAAAAAAAACATATAAATAACATTCTACACTGCCAACAGACTAAATTCCGTTTTCTCTGTCCCAGGTATTCCTTTCTATGGGCCAGATTCTCAAAAGAGATACACCGGTGTATCGCAGGAAACACCGTCGTATCTCTGTTTTTTTCCCCGGGTATCTATGCGTCTGATTCCTAGAATCACTTACGCATTGATACAGTGAAGATCCGACAGGTGTAAATCTTAGATGTAATTCCTTTGCTGGCCGCTAGGTGGCCTTTACGTTGATTTCTCATTTGCCTATGCAAATGAGCCGAATACGCCGATTCCCGAACGTTTTTACGCCGCCCCGTCGTCGTTTACATCGTTTCCGTAAGCGGAAACCTACCCCTGCTATATGAGGGGTAGGTTTACAAAGTTCCGTCGTTGCCATGTTAAGTATGGAGCCGGGTCAGCATCATCTTTTTCCGTCATTTTACTAACTCGTTCGCGAATAGGGCATTGCGTAAGTGACGATCATGTCGTTTTGACGTCGGTTTCAACGACGCTTTCCGACGTGAGCTGGAGCATGCGCACTGGGCTTTTTTCCTGGCCGGCGCATGCACAGTTCGATCGACGCAGGGGCGCGCTTAATTTAAATACAAGCCGCCCCTTTTGAATTACGCGGTGGTACGCTGGGCCATTTACACTACGCCGCCGCAAACTACGGAGCAAGTGCTTTGGGAATACGGCACTTGCTCCATTAAGTTGCGGCGGCGTAGTGTAAATTGCTTACGCTACGCCGCCGCAGATTGTATGTGAATCTGGCCCACTGTCTTTCTACCTCAGTCCCTCTAGGCTAGTAAGATGAGTCTAGGGGCCAGATTCTCAGATATTTGCCGCGGCGTAGCGTAAGCCATTTACACTACGCCGCCGCAACTTAACAGAGCAAGTGCCGAGTTAAAGCGACGCAGTGCCGAGTCGCAAAAAGGGGCAAGGTCCTTTAGCTGCATTTTGGTCTGGGTCTTAAGTGGTTAAATACATCTAGGCCTCTAACTTTCAGAAATCTGCAGTAATTGCGGATGATGATTCGGCACAGAAGGAAAACTAGCAAAAAAAAATGGAGACATCATTGTTCTTGCGCCCACTTACCTGCTCCCCCGTCCCCCCATTATTTGTGGGCTATATTGAAGCTCATTATCCTCTGTAAGACGCTGTCACCTCTCGGTATGTGGAGAAAAAGAATCTCTCTAAACACCACAGTGGGAATAATGCAACAAGTGAGTAAGATATTCCACCCACATCCAACAACTTCAACCACTTACAACTGATGAGCAATTACCGTACATGACTCAACACAAGAATTCTTCAGCAATCAAAGACGAATGTAACGTTTTATCACCCTGACCTGAATCGATCGATAGAGTTGTTTGTCTGGCAGACATGGCTCATCAATTGCCAGAAGAACAAGTAAACAACGACAGCAAGATACCAAGGCATGGAGGTCTTGAGGGTTTTCACACATTGGATATCAATGGGACACCTTGGAGAACATGCGGTGACCTCGTATGAATTTGTATGATGCCCACCACCACCTGATTCAATAGGGGTGCCGTTATTATGTTAGGATTACGTAGCAGCCGTAGCTCAGGGTAGAGAAGTCCATCAAGTTCAACCAGAACCTAAATGTAAACCTAAGGCAAATAAAAAAAAAAAACCTTCTCCTTTCTGATCCTCAAAGACGAGCAGGAAACTCAAGATTCTCAATGGTTTTTGTAACGGAACGTCCCGCACTCCGCTTGCATAGTTGCCAACATTTGAAAAAAAAATTGCAGGGACACTTTGCAGCACCGCTATTAATTAATTACCACACTCACTTCCCCGAAGCTCCACCCACTCCGCATAATCCTCGCCTACTTATCAGATTATAGGGTCTACTCAATAAAGAGAGAATTAAGGCTGCGTACAGGCCGCATACACACGTACGAGAACCTCGAACGGGCCAAACACATCGTTCCGCCCGTCGAGGTTCTCGCCCGGCCATCGAAATCGTCGACCAAGCCGTCGGGAAAGGCGTCGAGCCATGGTTATCGATGGGCCGTCGCGCAAATAGAGAACCTGCTCTCTATTTTGGCTCGACGGCTTTCCCGACGGGATGCTCGCCGAAACCGTACACACGGCCGAGGTTCTCCGCAGAATGAGAATCCTAGCGAGCTTCTCGCTGGTTTCTGCCGAGAATCTTGGCCGTGTGCACGGGGCCTAACAGGAAATTGAAACTTAAGACCAATGTAGCTGGAATAATTGGAATTGGAATAATTTTTCCCATTCAGCTGCACTTTAAAATTCTCATCACAATTCCCCGCAATTCTCTCTTGGTACATGGAGATGTAGAGGCTGCGAGCATGGTATAGGAGATGCAAAGGCTGTGGGCATGGTACAGGAGATGCAGAGGCTGCGAGCATGGTATAGGAGATGCAAAGGCTGCGGGCATGGTACAGGAGATGCAGAGGCTGCGGGCATGGTATAGGAGATGCAAAGGCTGCAGGCATGGTACAGGAGATGCAGAGACTGCGGGCATGGTACAGGAGATGCAGAGGCTGCGGGCATAGTACAGGAGATGCAGAGGTTGCGGGCATGGTACAGGAGATGCAGAGGCTGCGGGCATGGTACAGGAGATGCAGAGGCTGCGGGCATGGTACAGGAGATGCAGAGACTGCGGGCATGGTACAGGAGATGCAGAGACTGCGGGCATGGTACAGGAGATGCAGGGGCTGCGGGCATGGTACAGGAGATGCAGGGGCTGCGGGCATGGTACAGGAGATGCAGAGGCTGCGGGCAAAGTACAGGAGATGCAGAGGCTGCGGGCATGGTACAGGAGATGCAGAGGCTGCAGGCATGGTACAGGAGATGCAGAGGCTGCGGGCATAGTACAGGAGATGCAGAGGCTGCGGGCATGGTACAGGAGATGCAGGGGCTGCGGGCATGGTACAGGAGATGCAGAGGCTGCGGGCAAAGTACAGGAGATGCAAAGGCTGCGGGCATGGTACAGGAGATGCAGAGGCTGCGGGCATGGTACAGGAGATGCAGAGGCTGCGGGCATAGTACAGGAGATGCAGAGGCTGCGGGCATGGTACAGGAGATGCAGAGACTGCGGGCATGGTACAGGAGATGCAGGGGCTGCGGGCAAGGTACAGGAGATGCAGAGGCTGCGGGCATGGTACAGGAGATGCAGAGGCTGCGGGCATGGTACAGGAGATGCAGAGGCTGCGGGCATGGTACAGGAGATGCAGGGGCTGTGTGTGCTGTGTGCGTCAGTACACACACACACACGTATGTGTGTGCATGTATGCATTTATATTTTACACCCCCTTACATTACATAGCACCCTGCATCACTGGACCCCTTTACATTACACAGCACCCTGCACCCCTTTACATTACACAGCACCCTGCACCTCTGGACCCGTTTACATTACACAGAACCCTGCACCTCTGGACCCCTTTACATTACCCAGCACCCTGCACCTCTGGACCCGTTTACATTACACAGAACCCTGCACCTCTGGACCCCTTTACATTACCCAGCACCCTGCACCTCTGGACCCGTTTACATTACACAGAAGCCTGCACCTCTGGACCCCTTTACATTACACAGCACCCTGCACCTCTGGACCCATTTACATTACACAGGAAGGACAGGTGAACAGAGCAGGTGATCTTTTTTTAAATGATATTACTTGTAAAAGCTCTTCATATAGGTTCACAGTGAACCTATATGAAGAGCTTTTACAAGTAATATCATTTAAAAGAAGATCAGTAACAGCTCCTCCACAGCACACTGAGTTACCTACCTTGGCAGCCTCAGCCTTAAGTTGGTGTGCGGTCACAGCAGGGCAGGCACGGGCAGGCACTGGCAGACACGGGGAGGCACGGGCAGACACAGGCAGACACAGGGAGGCACGGGCAGACACTGGCAGGCAAGGGCAGACACTGGCAGGCAAGGGCAGACACTGGCAGGCACAGGCAGACATGGGCAGTCAGAGGAGCCGAGGAGAGCAGTGCGGCAGCTGAATTGTAATTCCCGCCGTGGAACCTGCAGCGCCTATGAAAGACGTCACACGTCCCACGTCCTGGCATTGGCGCTGCAGACTCCAGAAGGCGGGGCAGCATCCGAGCACATCGTTAGCCCAGAGCGTCTGGGAGTTAGGACCATCTGATGCCGAAAGTGGGCGAAAGTGGCCGAGTGCCGCCAGCGCCGAGTGTCGCCGAGTACGGCACTCGGCTGTACTCGGCGCTGACGGCACTCGGCCGCACTCGGCAACCTTCGGCATCAGATGGTCCTGACTCCCAGACGCTCGGGGCTAATAATGTGTTCGGATGCGGCACCTGCCTTCCCCACTAGTCGGGACAAGTCCCGGCAGGCAAAATTAGCCGGGACTAGGTCCTATTTGACGGGACTGTCCCGTTAAAAATGGGACAGTTGGCAAGTATGCGCTTGAGTGCTTCCATCATATACCGCTTCCTATCAGTCTGGATATAGATATCAGATATTCCAGCTGCTCTCAACACACAACAAAACGAGACTTGTCTGTGTGCTGAACATGAAGGGCCAGATCCACAAATCACTTACGCCGGAGTATCTCGAGATGTGCCGCCTAAGACTAAATTTGCTCCGGAATATCTATGCACCGTACCCACAGAACTAGATACGCACCAAAATAGGCTATTCCCGACCGGCGTAACTTGCCTACGCCTGCACATCCTAGGTGCACATTTATTCCGTCCACAACATTGATTTCCTATGCAAATGAGGGAGAAACGGCGATCCACAAAAGTAAGTTTGTCCGGCGCAGGCTACGCCCTGTGCGCATCAGCTGCACGTCCGGTCTAAAGTTAGTCCATATAAAAGCAGGTTTAAATTTGGACAATCCGTCTACATGTCAGCTAAAGCAACACTGTTAGGGACGAGCTGAACAGCCACACTTGCAGGACAACAATCTGTATGCCAACATGCCAGGGGCATCCTTGCTCATAGCTATACTACTGACTTTAGATGAGCGCAGAAGGAGGAGGGCACGGAGGAGGGCACGGGAGAGGATCTGCCGACCGCCACTGGGCAAGGTACTGGCAACACTCCATTTCCTTGCCAGTGGCTCTTTTCACCCTAATGGGTAAATATATATTTTATATACATTTTTTCTGTTTAGTATATATTTTAAATTAGTTAATACAATAAATACATAATTTTATTTTTTATATCTAATATATATTAAATATTTTAAATATTATTATAATTATATTATTTATTATTATAAACATTTTTTTAAATATATATATATATATTGTATGTGTGTATACAAATTGGGTGATGGCCCTCAAAATAATGGAACACACCGACACGACACAAACCTACAAACAGCAACAGACAACGGAACAAAAGCACCTTGCTTCAGGAAGGGGAAAAAATGGATGTACTTTTGCAATGGAAGGGCGTATGTCTGGGCCTATTTATGCACTGGGCGTATCTCACTAAGTCTGCCGGGCCTAGTTCCTATCTCACTGATTGAGCCGGGCCGAGTAGTGAGCATGTGCAGAGAGGCTCTGACCATAGTCAGCGTCATGCACATGCCCACTACTGCCCATGTGGTAAAATTAGGTTCTCAGCTTATATTCGGGTCGGCTTATACTCGAGTATATATGGTACATTGTGTAAGATATACTCACATTTCCAATGTTTGACGTACATGTCTGAACATGATTTTTATAAAATATGTTTCTGATTGACATTTGTCTTTTGGTGTCTATTCAATGTACTCCTCAACAAAGTACTCCCCGAAAAAGACGGTTGTAGTTGAAACGCGTAGGGGTATTGTTGTGTTGCAGTATTGCTTACTTGAGGAATGACATCATATTCAATTGTTTGACCTTGACATGTATGGCCTACTTCCTTGTAAGTTTTAATTTTACATGGATGATTTTAAATACCATTGTCTCTATTCCTAAGTGTCCTCTGGTGCCTCCAAAGTCCCGACCTATTTCTTCTTTTTTTGTTTCAAGAGGAAAGAAAAAGTTCAAGCTTTTTTGTTCCAAAGTTCAGGCAATTAGAAGCCAACTTTAGAAGACATTTTTCAGAAGACTGGGATGTGCTGCTGGGAAATGATGTCATAATGAGCTTGATTCTACTTTCCATTAGTGATGAGAGCGGCCACACCAACTATAAAGGGTCACTGTGTTTGTAATCCCCGCTATTTCTCCAAAGTGCTAAGACATAAGGCAGGTCACTGCACCAATATATACTTCTAGTCTGCATGACACACTATTAACCCCATAGGAATCAGAATGCAATATTTTTTACATTTACAACACCCAGCCCCATCTGTAAGCCTTACAATGTGGCCATGGAAAAACTGAGAGTCCGTCAGTCATGTACTGGCCATCGAGTTTCCCGGTGGGCCGATGGCTCAGTGGGCTGGTCAGGCGCAGTCCTGGAGCCGTTTCTCACTGATAGGAGTGGTCGTGATTTCACTCCTGTCACCAAGGAGCAGCTGCCGACACTTGCTGGGGGGGGCATTAGGCTTTCTGCTCCCTCCAGCCTGCAGGGGGAGACAGACGGCTGACAGACTTTCCCTCCTCTCTCCCCTTATCACATGACTGGGGAGAGGAACGAGAAGCTACCTTCAGAACTGAGAGTACATGTGGGAGGAGAGGGAGGACACTCTGATGTAAGGGGGTGATGATGGGGACACTCTGATGTAAGGGGGTGATGATGGGGACACTCTGATGTAAGGAGGTGATGATGGGGACACTCTGATGTAAGGGGGTGATGATGGGGACACTCTGATGTAAGGAGGTGATGACGGGGACACTCTAAAGTAAGGGGGTGATGATGGGGACACTCTGATGTAAGGAGGTGATGACGGGGACACTCTGATGTAAGCGGGATGATGATGGGGACACTCTGATGTAAGGGGGTGATGATGGGGACACTCTGATGTAAGGGGTTGATGATGGGGACATTCTGTTGTAAGGGGGTGATAATGGATACACTCTGATATAAGGCGGTGCTGATGGGGACACTCTGATACAAGGGGGTGATGATGGGGACACTCTGATACAAGGGGGGTGATGATGGGGACACTGTTATGTAAGGAGGTGATGATGGAGACACTCTGATGTAAGGGGGTGATGATGGGGACACTCTGATGTAAGGGGGTGATGATGGGGACACTATGATGTAAGGGGGTGATGATGGGGACACTCTGATGTAAGGGGGTGATGATGGGGACACTCTGATGTAAGGGGGTGATGATGGGGACACTCTGATGTAAGGGGGTGATGATGGGGACACTCTGATGTAAGGAGGTGATGACGGGGACACTCTGATGTAAGGGGGGTGATGATGGGGACACTCTGATGTAAGGGGGTGATGATGGGGACACTCTGATGTAAGGGGGCTGTTGATGGGGACACTCTGATGTAAGGCGGTGATGATGGAGACACTCTGATGTAAGGGGGTGATGATGGGGACACTCTGATGTAAGGGGGTGATGATGGGGACACTCTGATGTAAGGGGGTGATGATGGGGGACACTCTGATGTAAGGGGGCTGGTGATTGGGACACTCTGATGTAAGGCGGTGCTGATGGGGACACTCTGATGTAAGGGGGTGATGATGGGGACACTCTGATGTAAGGGGGTGATGATGGGGGACACTCTGATGTAAGGGGGCTGGTGATTGGGACACTCTGATGTAAGGCGGTGCTGATGGGGACACTCTGATGTAAGGGGGTGATGATGGGGACACTCTGATGTAATGGGGTGATGATGGGGACACTCTGATGTAAGGGGGCTGGTGATGGGGTCACTGTGATGTAAGGGGGCTGGTGATGGGGACACTCTGATGTAAGGGGGCTGGTGATGGGGTCACTGTGATGTAAGGGGGTGATGATGGGGACACTCTGATGTAAGGGGGCTGGTGATGGGGACACTCTGATGTAAGGGGGCTGGTGATGGGGACACTCAAATGTAAGGGGGACACTGTTGGGGACACTCAAAATTTAAAGTAAGGTCCGGGGCCGAATTTTTGTCCCAGTCCAGCCCTGGAGGACATGCACTCTGTATATTATGACCCCCATCAAGTTTGTTTCAGAAAATAGTTATTGGGCTTTTAAAATTCTACAGATGCAAAAACATGGAGACAAAATACAACTAGAAAGAGAGGCACAGAGGCAAATATGTTAAAGGTGCACTTGAATGTTACAACGAGGGCAAAGGAAAAGTACTGCAGACTTCAAGACATCTGGAACTCCGTGACCAGCACAGGAGATGAGGGTATGGGGTGTGCTCCCTCCAGCCTGCAGGGGGAGACAGACGGCTGACAGACTTTCCCTCCTCTCTCCCCTTATCACATGACTGGGGAGAGGAACGAGAAGCTACCTTCAGAACTGAGAGTACATGTGGGAGGAGACTCTGATGTAAGGGGGTGATGATGGGGACACTCTGATGTAAGGGGGTGATAATCCACGGGCTCCACGTTGACTAAGATGAAGGTCTCTGTAGGAAGGGGGGAGGGGTCTTCAGCTCAGCAAAGACTCTCTAGAGTAGTGGTTCTCAACTTTTCTATTGCCGTGACCCCTTGATAAAATTCCCTAAGTTGCGGGGACCCATAACGGTAAAATTATTTTCGTAGTGTGGGTTGTCAGCATCCAAAGCAAGTAATTTGTGCCCCTAACCCACGGACATTTAGCGCTCCCTGAGTCCCTTCCACTCCTACGGTATTAAAACCCCTTATGGTACATTTGAGGATGTACCCCTCTTTCTCTTTGTTCTCCTTTCTTTCCCCTATTTGTTCCCTATTCCTCGCTAGCCCCTTTTTCTTTGTTCCTTCACCTCTTTTTCTCTCCCTTCCATGTAGTCTATTTTTATTCCTTCTCTTATTTCTTGGTGGGTGGGGTTAATAGGATCAGTGGCAGTGCTGGGGGGGGGGGGGGGGGGGGGGGGATTCTGATCAGTCAACTTGTGATCTGATCAGGTGCTCTTAATCAAGGTCATCTGCTGATCTGAGAACTGTAGTGGGGACTTTTAATGGCAACTCTAATCACAAGTAGTGTTACTACGTATTCACGGTGTCTCAGACTTTGTGATGTCTCGTAGCGGTGACACCTATGCTGAAATCAGGAGATAGGGTCTCCTCCAGCCTCTCCCACTTCACATTCCTCACGTCAGCCGACTTCTAGTCACTGCCCCCAGCCATGCCGTGAACTCAATGGGCGGCTGCAGGCTCCAGAAACAGCCCAGGATTTGGTGACCCCCTGGCAAATCATGATTTGACCCCCAGGTTGAGAACCACTGCTCTAGAGTAAGGGGGGGGGGGAGCAGAGGTGGACCTAGGTAGCAGAAATTCGAGGAAATTCAGGGACAAAGGTGGGAACTGGTGGAGGGGTCTGCCTGGGGTAGACAAAAAGAGAGGGAGAGGGTAAAGAGAGCAGAGAATGGAGAATAGTCCCGTGTGAATCAGCAGTTGGTTGACTGTAAGGCCCCGTACACACGGCCGAGATTCTCGCCAGAAACCAGCGAGAACCTCGCTGGGAGCTGCATTCCAGCGAGAACCTCGGCCGCGTGTACGCTCTCTGCTCGCCCCGCCCGTCGGGAAACCCGTCGAGCAAATAGAGAACAGGTTCTCTATTTGCTCGACGGCCCGTCGGGATGAATGGTTGGTTGCCATTCCCGACGGGCGGGTAGCAGATTCTGACGGCCGGCAGAGAACCTTGACGGGCGGAACGATGTGTTCCGCCCGTCGAGTTTCTCTGTCGTGTGTACGGGGCTTCAAAGATATCATATTAAGAGTAGGGTACGGTCAATATTCAGATGGGAATTGTAGTTTATCCGTGGGTCCCAGACCCAGCATGGGAGTCGTCAAGTATGGAAGTGAGCTTCTCATGGATCCTATTAGCCTTTGTTGGACCTTAAGGAATGGCCGTCATCTGCCAGTTACACAAACCTCACCGGATTTCTCTGGTTATTAATGATGGTCGGGATTTGTTTATGTAACAGAGCTACCCATGGGTTTTGGGGCGCAGGGGGTGTTCGGGGCCAACCTGAGCATGGTTTATATTGGTTCGCTTTGGGATGACTCCCATCAAGTTTGAATGTCATAAATAGTTTACAATACATATACACCCATGTTGATGCGTTTCACGGTGAGATCTGCTTCCTCAGGACTAGGTTGACTGATTGTAACAATGTATCAAGGCTCCCCCCCCCCCCCCCCACCAGCATCTGTTATGGCCATCACTGGTTGCCCATTTTGCTTAGGAATCTATTGTGGCACACCGTCCATTCGGGAGGATATCTAAAGGGCTCATTTACTCTTTTTTCTCTTTTCCAGGTGGGTATTTAATATCTACGGTCTTCTTGGTGGAGAGCAATACAAGTTCAGAAGTTCTCACACTGGCCTACATGTGTTTTGTCCATGTTGGAGAGATTTCCTTTCACTTCCTGCCCTGATTCTCTGACAGGTATGTAGCGCTACCCCATTCAGAAGCCGCTGATTAGATTATGATCGGCAGATTAAGTTACCTCTGTGTTGTCTAGGGGTGGATGTAGTGAGCAGAGCAGTAACGAATGTCCAACCTGTAGCTGAAGTTTTCTCAATGCTTTATTTCCTGGTCCAACACGACCAACATCAACATGAGGTAGACAGGAGAAGGTTGATGAGAGGAGTAACTTCGCAGAGTCAGGCCCCGTACACACATCCGAGCTTCTCAGCAGAATCCAGCGAGAAGCTCTCTGGGATCCATATTCTGCCGATGTCAGGGCACCAATTCTGCGGACTTTGATCGCGCGCACATGCGTAGTAGAACGACGCGATCGCACGTCTCTATTCGGCGCATGCGCGCGCACGTACGCGGGCATGGTCCGGCGGCGCGACGTGTGCGGGAGCGCGCGTACGGCGCGAACTCACGTGATTCCGTCGGAGCCAATCACAGGGCTCACCACCCTATTTAAACCGGCCTCTGACACATGGCAGGTTGCTGGTTTGTCATCAGCTCCTGTATGTGTCTCGTTGCTGTGAACCTGTTTGACCTGGAAACCTTCTGGCTTACCTGTTTGAATCTTGATCTCGGCCTGCCCTTGGACTCTGCTGACCTCTCCAACCTTTGACCCCGGCTTGCATTCCTGGACTCTGCTAACCTCTCCAAACCTTTTGATCTCGGCTTGTATACTTGGACTCCCGCTGACCTCTCTGATCCTTGACCCCGGCTTGCATTTCTGGACTTTCCTTGATCTCTTGACCCGTGATCCGCAACCAGGACCTTGAACTAGTTTTGCCTGTTTGAACCGCTGTCCCTGCTTGGTGCCACGAACTGTCTCCCCGGCCTGTCTGCAGATCCGGTACCTTCCTTGATCCTCACCTTGACCCAGCTTCCTGTTTCCGGTACCGGTGCCTTCCGGTGCTGTCACCTCTCTGTCTCCATCATCAGGGGGCGGTCAGCACCGGTTCGCAAAGGTGAGCCGTCCGCAGCATCTTGGCCTCAGTAAGTTCTTTAGACTCTGACAGTACAAACCAGCCAGATGTCTGAGGCCGACCATCCTCGGAGCAACGGCCAAACCGAGAGAACCAATCAGACTTTAGAGCAGTACCTCCGCTGTTTTTGCTCAGCCTCCCAGGATGATTGGCGATCCCTACTAGCTTCTGCTGAATTTGCATATAATAATTCGATTCATGCTACTACCAACCAAACCCCATTCTGGGCCAACTGTGGTTTCCATCCCTCCTTCCTGCCAGACCTCATTCCTGATACACATGTTCCGGCCGTCCAGGAAACGTGTAACTGCCATTAAACAGAACTTCCAGTTACTACAAAAAGTAATGCGACAAGCTCAGGAGGACTATAAAAGATTCTTCGACAGAGGAAGGAAGGACTGTCCTACATTCCAGGTCGGCGAGGAGGTTTGGCTATCCGCTTCACATCTTAAAATACCTATTTTCTCACAAAAATTGGGCCCAAGATTTATTGGCCCATTCAAAATTAAACGCAGGATCAACTCTGTGGCCTTCGAACTGACGCTACCCGAATCTTATAGAATCCATCCGGTATTTCATGCTTCCCTGCTCAAACCTCTGGTTTCGGATCCTTTTCCAGGCAGGGAGGAACCTCCACCTCCGCCAGTAGAGGTTGAAGGGGAAAGAGAATTTGAAGTGGAGACTATTCTGAATTGCAGGAAGAGAGGGAGACAACTCCAATACCTCATTAAATGGAAGGGCTATCCTCCGGAGGACAATTCTTGGGAACCTTCCAGGAACATTCATGCCCCTCGATTGATCCGGACCTTTCATCGTGAACATCCAGAACTAATGGCTAGTTTGGGCGCCCGGAGTTCGCCCCTTGGGGGGGGGGGCACTGTCAGGGCACCAATTCTGCAGACTTTGATCGCGCGCACATGCGTAGTAGAACGACGCGATCGCACGTCTCTATTCGGCGCATGCGCGCGCACGTACGCGGGCATGGTCCGGCGGCGCGACGTGTGCGGGAGCCCGCGTACGGCATGAACTCACGTGATTCCGTCAAAGCCAATCACAGGGCTCACCACCCTATTTAAACCGGCCTCTGACACATGGCAGGTTGCTGGTTTGTCATCAGCTCCTGTATGTGTCTTGTTGCTGTGAACCTGTTTGACCTGGAAACCTTCTGTCTTACCTGTTTGAATCTTGATCTCGGCCTGCCCTTGGACTCTGCTGACCTCTCCAACCTTTGACCCCGGCTTGCATTCCTGGACTCTGCTAACCTCTCCAAACCTTTTGATCTCGGCTTGTATACTTGGACTCCCGCTGACCTCTCCGATCCTTGACCCCGGGTTGCATTTCTGGACTTTCCTTGATCTCTTGACCCGTGATCCGCAACCAGGACCTTGAACTAGTTTTGCCTGTTTGAACCGCTGTCCCTGCTTGGTGCCACGAACTGTCTCCCCGGCCTGTCTGCAGATCCGGTACCTTCCTTGATCCTCACCTTGACCCAGCTTCCTGTTTCCGGTTACCGGTGTGCCTTCCGGTGCTGTCACCTCTCTGTCTCCATCATCAGGGGCGGTCAGCACCGGTTCGCAAAGGTGAGCCGTCCGCAGCATCTTGGCCTCGGTAAGTTCTTTAGACTCTGACAGTACAAACCAGCCAGATGTCTGAGGCCGACCATCCTCGGAGCAACGGCCAAACCGAGAGAACCAATCAGACTTTAGAGCAGTACTGGTTGGCACCGGCCCAAATAGGGCTAGGTGCCACGGACTAGCTGAGGAGATGGGACAGTCAGGAAAGGGGTTAAATGAGTCTCTCCCCTCTTGGGTTCCCCCCCTCCTTCCCCCTCCCTCCGGGAGGGTGGTTCTCTGACAGGCAGAGCCAATTAAAGATGCCCAGGGGGGAGGTATTTGGGATGGGCATGTGACCAAGGCTTCAAGGTGGGTTATCCCTCCCACCTTCTTCCTCTTACCCGCAGCAGCCACCCAGCAAGTGAGCTCCTTACCTTCCCTGGCTGTGTCATGGCTGAAGACCTGCTGGGTTTGATCCGGGAGCGGATGCGGTCCGATGGAGGCTTCCTGGCTCGCATCGCCGCCGACCTGGGGGTGCCTGGACCGTTCCCCTCGCCGTGCCCAACTGTGGATGACCAGGTAAGGGTCGGCGGGCCCTCGTAGGGCCACCCGACCGCCTGTAAGGCTGAGTCCCAGTCCCCCTAAGGCTTCACAGCGGCGCAGAGGCACCGCTGTATCTGTTGCTGGAAAGGGGGGAGGAAGGGGCGGGGCCAAATCGCGGGTCGACGCGGTAGCCCCGCCCCCTTTCTCTTCTGCTCCTCGTGTGTCTGCACAGAGTGTGTGCCTCTCCCCCTCCCTGTACTCCATCATGGGTAATGCTAATGTGCATGTTTCCAGCTCCTCGAGTAGCGAGGAGGCTGGCTTAGCTGCAGACATCCCCTCTGCCCCTGCCCCCACTGTAGATGTCCCTGCTACTGACTTAGCAGTGAATGTGCAAGCCCATCCTGCCCATGCCGCTCGCAACCCCCCCAGGCACCTGTGGATGCGAATGCTGGGGAAGATATAGTGTGTCCTTCTCCTCACCTGAACACCTCCGCTGTCCCCCCCCATCGCCCACCCCCCCCCTCCTGCGAGTTTTAAGAGCGATCAGTCCCGTAGACGGGGCATGCGGTCGGACTCCAGGTCCTCTTCGTGTAGTTCTGGGCGTCATGGGCGGTACAGCAGAAGCCGTCGCCGTAGATCCCCTAGGCGTCACAGCAACACACTGGCGTAGATCCAGATCCTCCCACTGGGGGTCACCATCCTCCTCTGGCAGCTCCTCCAGGAGCCGATCCAGGGGCCGCGAGGGTCGGCTTAGGTCTAGACAGGGTTCATCGAGGCGCTCCAGGCGGCCTTCTCACGCGGACCAGCTGTCCGGCGTGCCTGCTTCCTCTGTGGCTCCCGTGGCCACGACGGTTTCGGTGGCTCCATCGTCAGTGCCGGTTTTCCTTCCGCCTGTTCCCACATCCGCTCCTTCGGTATTGTCAGCTGCGATACCTCCAGTGATCCCTCCTCCTCCTCCATCTTCGGCAGTAACTGGTGAGTTTGACTTCGCAGGGGCCTGGGGGGCCGGGGGTGGGACGCATGCTTTGGTACCGGCTTTAAAAGCATTATTGTCGCAGCTGGAGCCCGGCTCCCAGGGGGCGGTTACGCCTCTTGCGGGCAGGCGTCCTCCGTCTCCGCCAAGGGCCGGTGTACACAAGGAGTCCTTTTTCTGTGGGATTAGCCCGTTAGGATCACACGTTACTGAAGATATCAAACAAAAAATTTGGGAAAATAAGTACATAGATATATGGTCTTTGGTTTCAGCTGATCAGCATACCATTGATAAGGAGCGCAAACCCTATACTGACAGGTCTTTTGAGCGTAGGCCCCGGGTTGCCAGGACAATAGGTAACTGGTTGCAGGCTTTTGCCGTGCTGGGTGGTATTATGGGGGAAAAGCACCCCGAGCGCTGTTCGGAGCTCTTCGTCTATTTGGACTCAGTATACAACGCCTATAAGTCCCATGGCGGCAGCGCTTGGTGGAAATATGACGAAGAGTTCAGAAGACGCTTGGCGTTGCAACCCGAGGTGGGTTGGGACTGCAAGGCGACGGATGTCTGGCTGCGGCTTATGATGGCGCAGAGGCAGACTCCCTTTCTTGGCGGGGTCGCTGCCTCTTCAGCAAGTCAGCAGGGCGCAGCGGCCACAAAGAGACCCGGAACATGCTGGCTCTTTAACGAGGGTCATTGCAAGTTCTTCGGGTTGTGCAAGTTCAAGCATGAGTGCTCCTCTTGCGGTGGCGCCCACGGAGCAGTTCGCTGCCCCCGCGGCGCAAAACCGGTGCATAGGGGTACAGGGCCTGTTGAAGGGAAAGACGCCGGTGAGCGTGGAAGAGATGCTCCCTGGCTAGAGCGTTACCCCAATAGGTCGGAGGCTGAGCAGTTGCGCATAGGTTTTTTGTACGGTTTTCTTATCCCTTCATTCCCACAGATTCGCACCAACTGGCTGGCAATTTGCAATCGGCTGCGCTTTACCCGGATGCCCTGCGGGACAAGGTTAGTAAAGAGGTTAATTTGGGTCGCATTGAGGGTCCGTTTTCATCCCCACCATTTCCTAACTTGAGGGTTTCTCCTTTGGGAGTGGTCCCCAAGAAGGGAGAGCGGTAAGGTTTCGGTTTAATTCACCATTTATCTTATCCCAGGGGCTCATCGGTCATGAACGATCCATGAGGCAAGTCAGGGCTGTTCCTTGTTTCCTTGTCTCCGTCCGGCAGAGGTGCCATGGCATGAGTGCCATTGAAACTGACATTGAATCGGCTTTTAGGCTGCCGGTGCACCCATTGCTACCACACCTACCACTGTGTTGATGTGCTCTATTCTGACTATTATGACACTTGTTTGCCTATGGGCTGCTCCATATCGTGCCACTATTTCGAAATATTCAGTTCCTTTTTGGAATGGGTGGTACGATGTGCAACGGGTTGTAGATCCATCATTCATTATTTGGATGATTTTCTGATAGTAGCCCCGGCCGAATCTTCTCAGTGTAAATTTTTGCTGGATTTTTTCTGTGCTGTGATGAGCAGGTTCGGGGTTCCGCTTTGCGCAGAAAAAACGGAGGGCCCAATCGCCAGGCTGTCCTTTCTGGGCATTGAAATCGATTCCCTTGAGATGGTCTTTCGGTTGCCAGCAGATAAGCTCGGAAAGCTATTAGGCTTGATCGAGGGATTTTGTGAAGTTCAAAAAGTTACTCTGCGGCAATTGCAGTCGCTATTGGGCCTCCTCGTCTTTGCATGTCGTATCATGCCAATGGGTCGTGTTTTTTCACGCCGGTTGTCTCTGGCCACCAAAGGGGCCAAGAGGCCTGAGCATCGCATCCGACTGACTTGTTCCCTAAAAGCGGACCTGTCAGTGTGGCGGCGTTTTTTTGGGCACATACAACGGGCGCACGTGTTTCCTGTCGGATGAAATAGGCAATCAGGAATTGTCTCTTTTCACTGATGCGGCTGGTTCGGGAGGGTACGGCGCGATTCTCGGGGCGAGCTGGAGCGCGGAATCATGGCCACTAGAGTGGCAGGAGCAGGGGTTATGTCGCAACCTGACTCTCCTTGAGCTTTTTCCCATCGTCGTGGCGGTTGAACTTTGGGGGGAGCAGCTCAGGGACAAAAAGGTATGCTTCTGGACCGACAATAGCAGTGTGGTGCATTGCATCAACGGTCTGTCTTCCTCTTCGCTGCCGGTTCTGGCCCTACTCCGTCATCTGGTGCTCAGATGCCTGGAGTATAATATCTGGTTCAGATCTCGTCATGTCCCAGGTGTTGATAACGTTATCGCTGACTTATTGTCTCGTTCTCGTTTCCAGGAGTTCCGGTCTCTTTGCCCGGGTGCGGATCAGGAAGGCCTTCCTTGCCCGAAGTCCCTATGGACCCTGGTGTCAGGACTTTGATGCCCCTCATTGCTGCTTCGGTGACTCCGGCTACCTGGTCCAATCATGGTAAGGCGTGGAATGCCTGGTTGGGGGTGGCGGGCGGCAGGGACGTGGCTTCCTGTGGGAATTTACGTTTTCAGGTTACGGTGGACTATTTGTTGAATTTGGAGCTTTCTGGTTGTTCCGCGCGCGGTGGCTCAACGCCGCATGGGGAGGGGGTTGGTTTTCACTTAAAGCTGCACGGGTGGCAGGACTGCACGAAGCATTTCGGTATCCTGCAGGCATTAAAGGGTTGGCGGAAAAGGCACGGGAAAAAAGGACGCTAGGCGTCCGGTTTCCTTTGCCTTGCTGAACTCCCTTGTCGGGGCTACGGTTACGGTGTGTTCCTCTCCTTACGAAGGGCTTCTTTTTTCTACTGCGTTTTGCCTGGCTTTTTTCGGAGCGTTACGGATAAGCGAGCTAGTGGCGTCCACGGCTACGGGTCCGGGGGGCCTTTTCAGGGAAGACGTCCTACTGACTAACGGGGTGGTACAGGTTCGGGTGAGAAGGTCTAAAACGGACCAGCTGGGAAAAGGTTCTTGGTTGCGCCTTGGGGCTGTGGGGGGCACACTTTGTCCAGTTGCCATGGTAACAGAGTTCCTGAAGGTGAGTCCTGTTGGGGAAAAGTTTTTGGTGCATGCCTCGGGGGCCCCCCTTACACGGTACCAGTTCAGTTCGGTTTTCAAACGCTGCCTTGTGGCTGCCGGGTTTTCAGCGAACGATTTTGGCACACATTCATTCAGAAATGGTGCGGCTACGGAAGCGGCTAGGGCCGGGCTAGCAATGGGTGACATTCAAAGAATTGGTCGGTGGAAGTCGGGGTGCTATGCAGGTTATGTTCGCCCGGAATTGCTGCTATAATGAATTTTCCCCCTTTTTCAGGTCCTCGTGCGCCGGTGGTGCACATTCTGGGCCATTCATATATCCATCGGGCCGCACAGAGGGCCATCTGTCGGCCGGGCGGCAGGTCCCTGGGATTTCCAGTGGAGGTTCATTGGAGAGGTATTGGGGGTCTCCCCTGGTCTCGGATATTGATGGAAGCCTTTCAGATTGGCGGAGTATCTCGGTCGCCGGTGGTGTTGGTAATCCATGCAGGGGGGAACGATATTCGCTCCTGCGGGTTCCGGAGATCATTACCCTAATGAGAATGGATTTGGAAGAGAATGGTGTTTCTTTTTTCCGAAATCATGTTGGTTTGGTCTGAGATTGTCCCTCGGGTCACCTGGCAGGAGGATAGGGATGCGGCTGCAATTGAGAGAGCTCGCAGAACAATTAACGCCCGCATGTCCCGGTACGTCAGGGCCAGGTCAGGGGTAGTGGTGAGGCACAGGCAGCTGGAAGGGGACAATAGGCGGCTCATGGGTCAGGATGGGGTCCATCTTAATGATATCGGGCTTGATATCTTTTTGTCTGGCCTTCAAGATGGCATTGAACAGGCCCCTTTACATTATGGGTGGGGGTCGGAGCCCAGTTTGAGGGGCTGTGCTCCTCCTGTGGCGGTAATATTAATGAAGGAATGGGGGAAGGCTATTATGCCCGTCGGTTTAGGCCGGCGGCTGGCTGGTTGCTTCCCCCTTGTAATCTTACCATGAGATGGTACTAAAGGTTTACAGATGTTTTATGGTTAAAGGAAAAAATAAAGCTGTGGCCGACCCCTACGTCCATTCAAGGATAACATGTTGTCCGAGTCTTTATTTTATGGTTAAGGGGTGAGACGAACACATGGGTACGGGTTAATGGGTTGTTCAGGTAGTCTGGTTGGCACCGGCCCAAATAGGGCTAGGTGCCACGGACTAGCTGAGGAGATGGGACAGTCAGGAAAGGGGTTTAAATGAGTCTCTCCCCTCTTGGGTTCCCCCCCTCCTTCCCCCTCCCTCCGGGAGGGTGGTTCTCTGACAGGCAGAGCCAATTAAAGATGCCCAGGGGAGGTATTTGGGATGGGCATGTGACCAAGGCTTCAAGGTGGGTTATCCCTCCCACCTTCTTCCTCTTACCCGCAGCAGCCACCCAGCAAGTGAGCTCCCGCCCTCCCGCCCTTGTTCCCGTTTTATTAAACAGTTTCAGGTGTTTTTTTTAAAAAAAAAAAAAGAAAATCGAATGTAATAAAGTTATAAAAAAAAAAAAAAAAAAAAGAGAATCGAATGTAATAAAGTTATAAAAAAAAACAAAAAAAAAAAAAAAAAAACAAATTTTTTGAGCAAGCGAGTTTTGTACTAAGGAGTTATGACGGTGGTTATTGCTGTATTTTATTACAATTTTAAGGTTTTGGTTTTACAGGCATTGTTTATTCGTGTTATGATGTGAGATATTTATTGTTAAGTCACAGCTGGCGGTAATATTAATGAAGGAACGGGGGAAGGCTATTATGCCCGTCGGTTTAGGCCGGCGGCTGGCTGGTTGCTTCCCCCTTGTAATCTTACCATGAGATGGTACTAAAGGTTTACAGATGTTTTATGGTTAAAGGAAAAAATAAAGCTGTGGCCGACCCCTACGTCCATTCAAGGATAACATGTTGTCCGAGTCTTTATTTTATGGTTAAGGGGTGAGACGAACACATGGGTACGGGTTAATGGGTTGTTCAGGTAGTCCTCCGCTGTTTTTGCTCAGCCTCCCAGGATGATTGGCGATCCCTACTAGCTTCTGCTGAATTTGCATATAATAATTCGATTCATGCTACTACCAACCAAACCCCATTCTGGGCCAACTGTGGTTTCCATCCCTCCTTCCTGCCAGACCTCATTCCTGATACACATGTTCCGGCCGTCCAGGAACGTGTAACTGCCATTAAACAGAACTTCCAGTTACTACAAAAAGTAATGCGACAAGCTCAGGAGGACTATAAAAGATTCTTCGACAGAGGAAGGAAGGACTGTCCTACATTCCAGGTCGGCGAGGAGGTTTGGCTATCCGCTTCACATCTTAAAATACCTATTTTTCTCACAAAAAATTGGGCCCAAGATTTATTGGCCCATTCAAAATTAAACGCAGGATCAACTCTGTGGCCTTCGAACTGACGCTACCCGAATCTTATAGAATCCATCCGGTATTTCATGCTTCCCTGCTCAAACCTCTGGTTCCGGATCCTTTTCCAGGCAGGGAGGAACCTCCACCTCCGCCAGTAGAGGTTGAAGGGGAAAGAGAATTTGAAGTGGAGACTATTCTGAATTACAGGAAGAGAGGGAGACAACTCCAATACCTCATTAAATGGAAGGGCTATCCTCCGGAGGACAATTCTTGGGAACCTTCCAGGAACATTCATGCCCCTCGATTGATCCGGACCTTTCATCGTGAACATCCAGAACTAATGGCCAGTTTGGGCGCCCGGAGTTCGCCCCTTGGGGGGGGCACTGTCAGGGCACCAATTCTGCGGACTTTGATCGCGCGCACATGCGTAGTAGAACGACGCGATCGCACGTCTCTATTCGGCGCATGCGCGCGCACGTACGCGGGCATGGTCCGGCGGCGCGGCGTGTGCGGGAGCCCGCGTACGGCACGAACTCACGTGATTCCGTCGGAGCCAATCACAGGGCTCACCACCCTATTTAAACCGGCCTCTGACACATGGCAGGTTGCTGGTTTGTCATCAGCTCCTGTATGTGTCTCGTTGCTGTGAACCTGTTTGACCTGGAAACCTTCTGTCTTACCTGTTTGAATCTTGATCTCGGCCTGCCCTTGGACTCTGCTGACCTCTCCAACCTTTGACCCCGGCTTGCATTCCTGGACTCTGCTAACCTCTCCAAACCTTTTGATCTCGGCTTGTATACTTGGACTCCCGCTGACCTCTCCGATCCTTGACCCCGGCTTGCATTTCTGGACTTTCCTTGATCTCTTGACCCGTGATCCGCAACCAGGACCTTGAACTAGTTTTGCCTGTTTGAACCGCTGTCCCTGCTTGGTGCCACGAACTGTCTCCCCGGCCTGTCTGCAGATCCGGTACCTTCCTTGATCCTCACCTTGACCCAGCTTCCTGTTTCCGGTACCGGTGCCTTCCGGTGCTGTCACCTCTCTGTCTCCATCATCAGGGGGCGGTCAGCACCGGTTCGCAAAGGTGAGCCGTCTGCATCATCTTGGCCTCGGTAAGTTCTTTAGACTCTGACAGCCGAGAAGCTCGATCGTGTGTACGTTTTCGCCGAGAAAACTGTCGAGCAAGGCGTCGAGCCAAAATAGAGAGCAGGTTGTCTATGGCCGCGTACACACGTACGAGAACCTCGTCGGGCTAAACTCATCGTTCCGCCCAAAGAGGTTCTCGGCCGGCCATCGAAAAAGGCGTCGAGCCATTAGTCCCGATGGCCCATTGAGGAAATAGAGAACCTGCTCTCTATTTTGGCTCGACGCCTCGCTCGACAGTTTTCTCGGCGAAAACGTACACACGATCGAGCTTCTCGGCAGAATATGGATCCTAGCGAGCTTCTCGCTGGATTCTGCCGAGAAGCTCGGACGTGTGTACGGGGCCTGTATGTTTTCGCCGAGAAAACTGTCGAGCAAGGCGTCGAGCCAAAATAGAGAGCAGGTTCTCTATTTCCTCAATGGGCCATCGGGACTAATGGCTCGACGCCTTTTTCGACAGCCTGGTCGACGAACTCAACGGCCGGCCGAGAACCTAAACTCATCGTTCCGCCCGACGAGGTTCTCGTACGTGTGTACGCGGCCTCAGGCTTGGATAGAGAAAGCAGTCCTGCCTTCTGTAATTAAGTCAATCATGTCTCCACTCCAGCCGGAGTGGGTGCAGTGCACCTGGACAGGCCTCTCACACAGGTCTGGCAGCCAGAGTGTCACTGAGATTGCTGAGAAGGAACAAGTCTCTGCCACCGACTTGGCTCTAGAACATTAGTAGAGGCCTCTGTCACAGGTCCGGTACTTAAAAGCAATAGAGCATATCCTCTCAATCCCGTTCTCTTGAGATGCGGAACCCCAGTAAGTCACTGAGGTCCCTCAGCCACTTCAGTGTCTCTGAGCCATGAGTGCCTAGAGTCGGGAACTCCGCATAGCACAGGCCCCAGCCAGGTAGGCCATAGTGGTGGGGCCCGTGATGTGCGCACACCCCGAAGGTGGGTGCCGCACCTGGAACCAGGAACCCGCGAAGAACCCCCGAAAAATGGCGTCTGCCACAGATACACCCTCCCCCAGCATGCCCCGCGAGGGAAACGCTCCTCCAATTGGCTGCTGGGGAAAAGTGGCTCTGCCTGAACCCCTCTGGCGCCACCTGCCGCCCAGAGATGGGACCACATCCCTGGAACGCAGAATGACCCACAGGATAATTCAGGACTGACAGCTGCCTAATTTGAACAAATCAACCTGGGTGAGAGCAAGTAAGTCTCTCACCCTACTAACTTTAGCGTAGCGCCCTTTCTGAAAGTAAGGGGGCGCTACAGGTAGTAAGGTGAATGTTGCTTTTGTCTGGAATGGGCTTAAATTAGGGTTGTCCCGATACCACTTTTTTTAGGACCGAGTACAAGTACCGATACTTTTTTTCATGTACTCACCGATACCGATTATTCTTTTTTTTAAATGTGTCCCCACAAATGCAGCCATGAGTCCCCACAAATGCAGCCATGAGTCCCCACAAATGCAACCATGTCCCCCCATAAATGCAGCCATGTCCCCCCATAAATGCAGCCATGTCTCCCCATATATGCAGCCATGTCCCCCCATAAATGCAGCCATGTCCCCCCATAAATGCAGCCATGTCTCCCCATATATGCAGCCATGTCCCCCCATAAATGCAGCCATGTCCCCCCATAAAAGCAGCCATGTCTCTGCATACCGTATATGCAGCCATGCCATGCCGCCGCCGTCCTAGTTAATCAGCGCAGGGAATATTACAGCTTTCATTTGAATAGCTGTGTGTTCCCCACCGCGCCGCGTATAGACACTCCCCCTTGCTCGGGCACTTTGATGGACAGATCACCCGTCCAATCCTGGGGACGGGTGATCTGTCTATCAAAGTGCCCGGACAAGTGGAACACACAGCTATTCAAATGAAAGCTGTGATGTTCCCCTCGCTGATTAACTAGGCGGCGGCGGCTTTGGCGGCGATGGATGCGGTGGTGGGGGGGCAGTATGGGATCTGGCATCGGGAGCATTTGCACGAGTACAAGTACTCCCACAAAAATGCTCAGTATCGGTCCCGATTCCGATACTGGTATCGGTATCGGGACAACCCTAGCTTAAATAAACACAAGCAAAATGGCCCCAGTCAGCTTTGAAGCCCCATATCCTGACAAATGTTTAAATCCTCGGTCTAACCCAGGGGTGGCCAACCAGTGGCCCGGGGGCCACATGTGGCCCGATGAGCCCTCTGATGTGGCCTGCGACCTCCTGCTCTGGAATGGTGGGCTGGCAAGCCCAAATCGCAGGTTGCCATCCCACCATACCACAGCATCAGTGTTGTGAATGAAGCTGGTGGTAGAGGAAGAAAGCGGCTGCGGAGCAGAGCCCCATAAGCCGATGCTTCCTCTACAGCGCCGGATTTTGTCACAGGCGGAGTCTACGGCAAAGTTCACCTAACCCGCAGAATAGACACAGGTGCCCTACCCTGCAACCGGGAAAAACAGAATGGAATTTGTCTCCTTTCATCTGGGTGGATCAGAGGGCCTATAGAGTAGCCGTGTCATCCACCCGCTCCACTCATTGTGGCCCTTGACTGGTTACCAAGTTGCTTAAGTGGCCCTCGCTCTTCAAAAGGTTGGGCACCCCTGGTCTAACCCAACTCCCAACTAGTTACCCTTTTTTTTTAAACTCTCTCTATTTCTCACCTTATTTTGCTCCCACATGACCCTTCACAGGGAGTCTTCTGGAAGTGAAGACTGGGGATCCATTGCTGCAGTCCTGGCCCAGTGCAGACTGGTGTTGTAGCTATCCTTGCATACATGCCAACTCCTGCATTTTGGCCCCCCTGTCTTGGTGATGCGATGTCCCTGGCCATGTGTCAGGATCCAAGTATCCACTTTTTTTTTTTGAGTTACTGTACATGCGCAAGTAACCCAAAAAGGCAATATGCTGCCCTGGCTGAAGCCCACATTTAAGGCTTCATTCAGGGAAGAATCTGTGGCAGAAATGAACAAACTCGTGGTGCCGGATTCAGATACATCCGTGTATCTTTCTGGCGGCGTAGCGTATCCTATTTACGCTACGCCTCCGCAACTTTTACAGGCAAGTGCCTTATTCAGAAAGCACCTGCTCCGTAAGTTGCGGCGGCGTAGCGTAAATTGGGCGGCGTAAGGGCGCCTAATTCAAAATAGGCAGGTAGGGGGCGTGATCCATGTAAATGAATCATGACCCCACGTAATTTGAGTTTTTTTCCGAACGGCGCATGCGCCGTCCGTGGACTTATCCCAGTGCGCATGCGCGAAATCACATCGCAAGTAGTCAATGAAAATTACGTGAACGTTACTTACGTACAGCCCCATTCCCGAAACGATTTACGCAAACGACGTACAATTCGACGCTGTCCCGATGTCCATACTTAACATTGGCTGCGCCTCATATAGCAGGGATAACCTTACGCCGGACTTACGCTTACGCAAACGACGTAAAATACGACGCCCGGCCAGCGTAAATATGCAACTAAGATACGACGCTCGTATCTTAGCTAAATTCGGGCGTATCTTGTTTTCAGAATACAGAAAAAAGATACGCCGGCGCAGATTAGAAGTTACGCAGCGTATCTATAAATACGCCGACGTAAACTCTATCTGAATCTGGCCCTCGGAGATTTTTCATTTTAATTTTTTTAAACAAAAGGCAAGTGCTAGGTTTATGCGTCTTGAATCCTGACATCATTATCTCTCGTACATGCTCGCGGAATGACGGTGTGACATTACGGGCCCCGGTGGTTTGCCATCCCTGTATTAATTAGCATTCCAATTTGCTTGGCGCTGGTTATGTCCCCTTCGTGTTTTCTCCCCCCCCCCCCCCCCCTCCCCCCCTTCCTTATAAGATATTGCTTAGCCTGTCGTTATGCCTCTTTACAATCCTAAACCTTCCTCAACATCTGGAGTGCGTCTAATGGCACCGGGGAAACTGCTTAACGTGAAATTGGCAAAGCATTAAAGTCAAAACCGCCGTGAACGATATTAAACTTACGGCTCTCCGGAGAAATGCCGCTTTCATTCCGCACTAAAATATTCCGCTTGCTGATGAAAAGAAGGTCTTGTTACCGGCTGTATTATTCAACAAAAACGACTGTATTACCTTTTCTATTACAAAGCGCGACAAGCAACGGCGTGGCTGAGACATCTGCGATTCTGGGCGACGCTGGCGGAATATTTTTTTTATTTTTTCTGTACAAGCGCATCGCCGTTGTAGTACAAGCG